>PVIU01008832.1:0-80449 GCA_004026605.1 Ondatra zibethicus
TCCCCACCATGGTGGTCATGGACTCACCCTCTGCAACTGTAAGCCTCCAACAAACTCTTCCATAAGTTGCCTTGGTAATGGTATTCTTTTTATTGAGCTATACATTTTTCTTTGCTCCTCTCCCTTCCCCTTCCCTCCTCTCCCCTTCAACCCTCCCCCATGATCCTCATGCTCCCAATTTACTCAGGAGATCTTATCTTTTTCTACTTCCCATGTAGAGTAGATACATGTATGCCTCTCTTAGGGGCCTCATTGTCGTCTGTATTCTCTGAAATTATGAATTGTAGGCCTGTTTTCTTTGCTTTATCTCTAAAAGCCACTTATGAGTGAGTACATATGATATTTGACTTTCTGGGTCTGGGTTACCTCACTCAATATGATATTTTCTAGATTCATCCATTTGCCTGCAAATTTCAAGGTGTCATTATTTTTTTTTCTGCTGTGTAGTACTCCATTGTGTAAGTGTACCACATTTTCCTTATCCATTCTTAAGTCGAGGGGCATTTAGGTTGATTCCCGGGCCTGGCTATGACAAACAATGCTGCTATGAACATAGTTGAGCACATGTCCTTGTGGTAAGATTAACCTTTGGGTATATGTCCAAAAGTGGTATTACTGAGTCTTGAGGAAGGTTGTTTCCTAATTTTCTGAGAATTCACCATACTGATATCCAAAGGGGCTAGACCAGTTTGCACTCCCACCACCAATGCAGGAGTGTTCACTTTTATCCCACATCCTTTCCAGCATAAGCTGTCATCAGTGTTTTTGATCTTGACCATTCTTACAGGTGTAAGATAGAATCTCAGAGTTGTTTTGATTTGCATTTCTCTGGTGGCTAAGGATGTTGAACATTTCCTTAAATGTCTTTCAGCCATTTTAGATTCCTCTGTTGAGAGTTCTCTGTTTAGGTCTGTACTCCATTCTTTTTGTTGGATTATTTGTTCTTTTGAAGACCAATTTCTTGAGTTCTTTGTATATTTTGAAGATTCAGTCCTCTGTCAGATGTAGGGTTGGTAAAGATCTTTTCCCATTCTGCAGGCTGTCGTTTTGTCTTGTTGACCGTGTCCTTTGCTTTACAGAAGCTTTTCAGTTTCAGGAGGTCCCATTTATTAATTGTTTCTCTCAGTGTCTGTGCTACTGGGATTATATTTAGGAAGTGGTTCCCTGTGCCAATGCGTTCAAGTGTACTTCCCACTTTCTCTTCTATGAGGTTCAGTGTGGTTGGCTTTATGTTTAGGTCTTTGATCCATTTGGACTTGAGTTTTGTGCATGATAGACATGGATCTATTTTTATTCTTCTACATATTGATATCCAATTATGCCAGCACCATTTGTTAAATATGCTTTCCATTTTCCATTTTATATTTTTTGCTTCTTTGTCAAAAATCAGGTTCATAGGTGTGTGGATTAATATCTGGGTCTTTGATTCTGTTCCATTGGTCCTCCTGTCTGTTTTTATGACAATACAAGGCTTTTTTCAGTACTTATTTCTGCAGTAGAGTTTGAAGTCAAGGATTGTGATGCCTCCAGAAGTTCCTTTATTGTACAGGATTGTTTTGGATATACTGGGTTTTTTGCTTTTCCATATGAAGTTAAGTACTGTTCTTTCGAGGTCTGTGAAATATTTTCCTGGGATTTTGATGGACATTGCATTGAACCTGTAGATTGCTTTTGGTAAGATTGCCATTTTTACTATGTTAATTCTACCTACCCAAGAGCATGGGAGATCTTTCAATTTTCTGGTGTCTTCTTCAATTTCTTTCTTCAAAGATTTAAGGTTCTTGTCATACAGGTCTTCCACTTGTTTGGGTAGAGCTACTCCAAGATATTTTATGTTATTTTTGGCTATTGTGAAGGGTGATGTTTCTCTGATTTCTTTCTCAGCCCATTTATCATCTGTGTAAAGGAGGGCTACTCATTTATTTATTTATTTTTTTATTTTTTTGGTGAATCTTGTATCCTGCTACATTACTAAAAGTGTTTATAAGTTATAGAAGTTCCTTGGTAGAATTTTTGGGATCACTAATGTAAACTATCATATCATCAGCAAAAAGTGAGAGTTTGACTTCTTTTCCCTTTTATATCCCCTTGATCTCCTTTTGGTGTCTTATTGCTTTAGCTAGGACTTCAAGAACTATATTGAATAGATATGGAGAGAGTGGACAACCTTGTCTTGTTCCTGATTTCAGTGGGATCCCTATGAGTTTCTCTCCATTTAGTTCGATGTTGGCTGTTGGTTTGCTGTATATTGCCTTTATTATGTTTAGGTATGTTCCTGTACCCCTGCTCTCTCCAAGACCTTTATCATGAAAGGATGTTGTATTTTGTCGAGGCTTTTTCAGCATCTAATGAGATGATCATGTGGTTTTTATTTTTCAGTTTGTTTATATAGTGGATTACAATGACAGATTTTAGTAAAAATATGGAATGCTTCACAAATTTGCATGTTGTCCTTGCGCAGGGACCATGCTAATCTTCTCCAATTTTAGCATATGTGCTTTCAAAATGAACACAGTAATGGTGTTTTATCACATCTGAAAAGTAATGAAAACAGAAGTTAGTATCAGGAATGAGGTATTTCCCTGACAAGCCTAACAACACTGGTTTTTGGGGGAAGGGGTGTAGAAGACTTTGGGACTTTGGACTAGAAAAGAAGTTGAATACTATAAATGGGGATAAGTTGACCATTCTAGTAGGAGCTTAGAAGTCAAAAGGACTGAGAGGAAGTGGACTGTATAGGTCCAGCCCCAGAGGTTTCACAGGTAAACTATAATGCCAATTGAGCTGGAAATGATTTTTGTGATAGTTAGGCAAAAAATGTGGCTGCCTTTTGCCCTTGTCCTGGGAACTTTCCCCCAGGCTAAATGGAAGAGTCTGGAACTAATTTCATTTGGCAGAGATTTCAAGGCAGCCTAAAACTGATTCTGCATTGTGGGTATTACTGGTCCCTCGCATGCAGGTCTACACCGAAAAAGAGCAAGTAGGGCAGAAAGAAACACAAGATGTAAATTCGAATTCCTGCCTTGTTCTTCTGTCTTGGCTTCCTTGATGATGGACTATAGCAAGCAAGATTAAACAAATCCTTTCTTCCCCAAGTTGCTTTTGGTCCTGGTGTTTATCACAGCAACAGAAAACCAAACTCAGATGAACAGTCATCTTTTAATATGACTTCTAGAAGATAGGGCCTGTGAGATGGCTTAGTGGGTAAAGGTGCCTGTTACACAGCCTAACAACCTGAGTTCGAGTCCCAGGATCCACATGGCAGAAGGAGAGAACCAACTTCCAAAAGTTATCCTCTGACCTCTACACGGCTGTGCTGGGTGCCTGCCACCATGCATGAACACATTCACTCAGAATTTCATTCCAAATTTTAGAAACTGACACATTTTAAAAAAGCTATCGGAAGCTGGAGCTTTAGTTGTTGAGTGAATGCAAAGTGGTTTATCACTGAGGAAAACTGCATTATGATGGGGTGAATAATGGGGAGTAAGAAGTTGTCCCTGGACAATTCTCCCCATACATGCATATCCAAGAGAATTGAAAGCATGCATTTATAAAAGATTGTACACACATTATCAGCTACATTTTTATAGGAAACAAAAACCAGAACCAACCCAAAGGTCCATCAACTAACAGATAGTTAAATTAGTGTGGTATGTTCATCTCATGGGATGCTATTTAGTCATTAGAAAGGATAGAAGCCTGCCAGGCGGTGGTGGCACATGCATTTAATTCCCAGCATTAGGAAGTCAGAGGCTGGTGGATCTCTGTGAGTTCAAAGCCAGCCTGGTCTACAAAGTGAGTTCCAGGACAACCAGGGATGTTAAACAGAGAAACCCCTGTCTCAAAAAACAAAACAAACAACAACAACAACAAAAGGGTATAAAGCCACAATATAGATAAAAACCAAAAACAGCATATAGAATGAAAGATAAAAGAAGTAAGCATGAAGGTCACATGCCATGTGAGTCTCCTAGTTAGGAGACTCCAGAGAGTGTCTCAGTAGCTAGCGAGAGACGGGAGAAGATGGTAGCGAATAGTGGCTCCTGGGCACAAGGCTCCACTTTGGCTCATAAAAATGTTCCAGCACTTGAGTGGTGACGGTTGTGCAATCTTGTGAGCATACTAAAACCTCCTCAATTGTAAGCAGCAAATTGTATTATTTGTGATATATCAATGAAACATAGTTCTATAACCTCATTAATAAATTGACTTTATGAATGAATTGATTAGTAAATCAGTATACACAAATGTAAGGTTATAAAACTTTTCTTTAAAGAAGTAGACTATAATTTTTTTGATCTTTGGCTAGGCATAGAAATTTTAAACTTGACACAGAGACTTGAGTTATAAATTAAAAAAAAAAAAAAACTTTGGCCCTGAAAAAGATCCCATTAAGAGAATAAAAAGACAATTTGCATACTTGGAGATAATTTTACCAACCCTCCCTCTGGAAAATAATAATAAATCAACTACATAAAAAAACTCACAACATTCAACAACAAAAAAAAGTTTCTTGGACTTAAAAGCAAAGGCCTGAAGAAGCCCTTCACCAGAAGACGGATGCCGGCAGAGAGGAGCGCCAAGATGCCATCCAGCATCGTTCGCCACCAGGGAGACCATGGCAATCATCCCATCAGATGATCAAGCACAGATGAGGGTACCAAATGGGGGTGAGGATGCAGAGAGACGAGATGACATAGACGGTGGGTGGGATGTGGCAGGCTCAACTCTGAAACGCAGCTTGACGGTTTCTATGAAGACTGAACACGCCATTGACACATGCTCTCGGGATCGCCAGCCAGTGCCACACTCCAGACTGGTGCCCATCTTCACATAGGCCTGGCATGAACAGCGACAGAAGATTCACTCGCAGTGTCTGAGAGCTGGAGAACATGAGTGAAAGTGGACGCGGTCTGCTGTGCTCATGCCGTGGACTACTCGGCCAGGACGGTGGACAGTGGACTTCACGACCTGCATGAGTTTCTAGGGTGTTGCGGTCAGACAAAAGGGCCAGTCTCAAAAAGATACAAACATACTGTAATTCTCAAAACTGAGGACAGCATATAATTATTTTAAAATAAAGGACTTGGGAGGTGGGGGCAGGAGGACAAAGTCAACCTGGACTGAAGGGGGTTCTCAGAAAAATTCAAAAAGTTAAGAAGCTATCATTAAATATTTTTAAAAAATAACATGACATACTCCTGTACATTCACTACAGGAAGGTTATGTTTTTAATTTATTTACATTTTTGCTTTAGCTCTCGCTCTCCAAAATAGTATCAATATACCTAAGTTAACATCCTCTTTTCTGTCTTGATGGTTGAGCCCAGGCCCTTGGACCAGCCAGACAAGTGCTCTCCTGTTGAGTTACAACCATAGGATTAAAAGATTTTCAATTTATTTATATTTTTATACAGATGGGTGTCTTGCTGCGTTCATGTCTGTGCACAATGTGTATGCCTGGTGCCCACAGAGAGCAGGGAAAGACATTGGAACTGGAATCATAGATCGTTGTGAGTGCCATGCAGATGCTGGGCATTGAACCCTGGTCCTGGCTGCTGATCCATCTCTCCTGTCCCCCACCCCATGTTTTTCAATGCTGTCATGAGACAGTATCTTGCTAAGTTTTCTAGGCAGGCCTTGAACTCACAAAGTTCCTGTGTCTCAGCCACTCAAGTAGCTGAGCCTAGAGGTGTGAGCCACTGCACCTGTCTCCCCGTTTCCTGCGCTGCCCTATTTCTCTATATTCAGGCAGCTCCTCCTCCTACATTTCTCCCCAGTACTGAGCAGCGCTCTTAATCTCTCATGCAGATTCCAACATTTCCATCTCCTAGACATTACCATGCCACCACACAGTGCTGCAGTGTCTGTTTTGTCAAAGGTGGCATGGTTTTGCCACTGCACCATGTGAGGCTTGCGTTTGCTCCTTGAACTATTTGTTAGTGAATAACTGAAGCACCAGGGTCTCTGATCTTTTTTTGCCCTTTTTGTGTTACTGTATGACTGAATGTCGGCCTCCTTTCAAAATGGTCTAACCTTGGCCCCTTAAGAGTTATAACAGCTTGTTTTGTATCGGTTCCCATCTTGCTGGTGAGCAAAGCAAGGTACAGAACAGTTAAGCTGTTCCCTGGATGCAGTGTTCACAAATAGGAAGCCTGGGTTTGAACCCGAGTGGTCTGCGCAGAGCCTGTACCCCTCCGTGAGAGCACAACACCCAGCTGCCTATGCGGTACACTCAGGAGACTCATCAGCTGTACTCAGCATCTCTGAGCCTCCCCATGTCTGTCTCCTTGTGATATAGATAGGAATCTCTCATTTTGAATTTTTTCTTTTCCTGTGAGAGGCACACATGCCACAGTGCGCGTGTGGAGGTCAGAGGACAGTTTGCTGGAGTTGGGTCTCTCTTTCCACCATGTGGTTGTCAGAAATTAAACTCAGGTAGTCAGACTTGGTGACAGGGGCCTTTATCTACTGAGTCACTTCCCCAGATGTGAAATCTCTTTAAGTCAGCACCAAAGGGACAGAGAGCTGGAGGACAAACTGAACCTAGGACTTTTTATAACATGCAGCACCTCCATTGCTGCCCCCTACACAGCCACCAGCACTGTGTGCAGCCAAGATTCCCTCTTTCTTTAAGATCATTATCTCCAAAAGGAGTTAATATATCCTAATGGTGACTCTTTTTCCTAATGTCCATTGCTCTTCTCACTAATGACATCAAGTTCACTGGTTCTTTGGTCATTTAGATTCCTTCTTCTAAGAATTGTCAGTGCCCTTCCCTTGTGATTTGTTTTCCTGGTGAGCTGTCTGGACTTGTTTTCTTTGAGGTGTTGAGGATGAGCCCAGGGTCTCCTGCAAGTGCATGCCAAGAAATGCAACCCCACTTTATGCTTTTCCACACAGTTTCCTGGCGATGTCTCTCTACCATATTCCTGCGGTCTGTGTATAAGGTATCTCCTATCATACTGAAGATATTCATTTTGGTGAGGGTAAATCTCTCTGTGTTTGCACATGTGTTTGTAACACAGAAGTGCATGTGCGCATGTGAACAATATGTACAGAATTAATACATTTACATTCTAAAGTCTTACACTTTATGGCCCAAAAGTTTTATGTGGATTTTCTTTATAGTTTACTACAGATTGTCAAATACTCAGCATCACTTATTTTTTTAGTCCATCATCCATTCTGCTATCTGGAAGTCACTCTTGACTGTGACCCAGGCTCCCTTGTTAGCTCCTGCCCTTGACCTTCCTGAGGGCTGCAACACTGGTCTCTGCTGACCTCCAAAGCACTCATTTCTCTCCTTTCTGCCTAGACAGAAGAACAGTTTAAGAATAGAATGAGATCACCCTTCTCAGATTACATCGTGCTGTGCTTAATGACATGTCGCAGGTGTCTTTGGATGTGGCGAAAGCTGTTATTTTTCATACCTGTAGAATATTTCTTTATTTTAGGAACTCTACCATTTTATGTAATGATTTTATCCCAATGAGCCTTTAAACTGTTTCCACAATTATACTATATGCCATGTGTATTAAGTACTATGCTTTTATATTTTAGGCAAATTAGCTATTGTTTAGGAAAAATCATTATACAGTAGAATTCTGGGACTCAAAGAGTGGGTAAAATTCCCATCTTGCTACAGGACACTCACACTTCCTCTAGAAAAATTAGCGCAATTTCTCCTCAGCACCCTCTCAACACACTGAAGTCTCCATCCATGAAAAAGATCGGGTGACATCTGCGTGTTAGAAAGCACGTCCCCAGAGTGGCATAGAGCAACCTATAAGCAGCAGAGAGGAAGAGAGCTGGGTGAAGTTGAGCATCTGGAGGAGGCTGCAGACACACGATACTGTGCTGAGGTTAGGGGTGCCAAAGAGCACGGAGAGCAGGGCCCTGCCGGGTTCTCCATCCTGTGAAAAAGGTTTCAATTGATGAAGGACCAGGAGCGACCACTGGAAGTTCTCAAGGCATCTTGCAGCCACCTCCATACCACCAGGGCCTACTGTGTCTCTGTCACCCACATACCACAATAAGAGGCGTAACTAACTGCTTTGATGGTTCCTGCTGATGAAGAGGGCTCTTTGGAGAACCAGGTACCAGGTTGGCTGCTACCCAGGAGTTCCAAGAGAGATCTCTAAGTGTTCCATGGGGATGATCTGGCCGGCTGCAGTTCCCAGCTCAGGTCAACATGAGCCCAGATGGGGAAGGCCCTTTCCTCAAATGCTCTGCCCTTCACTTCCACCAACATCGGCCCTAACTGTGTTCAAGCTGGAGGTGAAATTTCCTAACGTGCTGACACCAAGTAAGAAAGGACGCACGGGCACACGGGCTGTCTGCAACTTCCTCCACCACAAAGCCAAACCTAGATTCTCCCTTTTGATAATATTAAAAAGAGGAAAAGCATTTTGCATGAAAACATGTTGTAACTGTATTTGTAGCACTCAATAAATAAATTACAGGTTTTATATCATTCAGAGAGTGCTGTCAGTGATTTATTCGGTTATTAACTCCACACGCTTGGGAGGATGAATTAAATGCCGGCCCATGTGGAAGGTTTGGGGATTATTCAGCTGGAATCGGCTACTGGGAAGTTGGTCCGGCTCTCTAGGACTGAACACGAGTGGCCTGGCAGAAGCCGCAGGAAGCAGAGCCTCCATCCTGCCCATTTACAACAGCTTTTAAATTCCATAAAAAGGAAATGAATTATGCATTATTGGGTTTACATAAGGTCACCCGGTGAACTTTGCCCTCTCTCTTTTCTCATTTGGCTCAATTATTAGATGAAATGACAGATTTGATCTCTTTTCAAATTGTATTAGAAAGGGTCTCTTTATTTCACCCTCCAGCCAGCAATCAGATGGCAGGACGAAGCAAGTGCATTAATTATGATTGATTTAGAGTGTCTATAGGGTGATTATTTCTAGAATTCTACTCCCTGACCAAAACCTTTTGACCTATTTCAGGCCACCCAGCAAATTAATCCATAGAGAGATTTGAGGGAGCACTGTTTGGGATGGCGGCTTTACCTCCTGTATTTGCAATCACAACATTTAAGATGCTTGAAGCAATCCAAAGGAGTTGGGTTACTGGAACACTTCATGGTGACGCCATCTAACCGCTTAGCAACTCAGTTTAAAACACCTTTTACATGATAACCAAAAAATGACATTAAAGTAACCCCTTGGGGAGGAAAAGACTCTAACGCTCTCTGCTCTAAGTTAATAGGAACATGTATGTAGATATGCTCATCATGTATGTCGTAACTCTGGGAGTTGGTCAGAATTGGAGCCTCAAAAGCATGCCTGTTGCTGGGACATTCATCCCCTCCACTGTTCTTTCCAGAGGATTAAAGATGACAGTATTAATTAAAGATGGGGAAAAAAGCGAACACTGCCGGGTGGGAAGCAAGGACCTGAATTCCAATGAGGCCCAAATGAGGAGAAGCTGGGAAGGCCTCATCATTAGGAGTGTCCTTCTAAGTACTGAGGAGCTTGCTGCGGAGGGATTCTGTTCCCAGAAGAGGATGTTTAACCACAATTGCCACCTCCAAATTACTAGATCCCAGATGAATCCAAAGGAAGGGTCTAGAATTGGTGCTAGCAAATCAGTGAACTCAACCCTATACCCTCCATCCAGCGGCCTCACCTAGCAAGGAGGGAAGAGGCTTGGGCGAGGCAGAGAAGCCCCTCAGTAGCATCCACACCTGTGACCAAGTGGTTTCATCTGTTCGCACTCTCATCTTTCTGCCATGGGCGCATAGACTGCCCAGCTTTTGCAGAGCTGGCAGTGAGAACCGAAGAGCGTGTGTATTTAGGAAGACAAGCCACTTATTACTGTTTGCTGTCATCGTCCATTGACACTGATGGAGGCAGGTCATGGGAACAGAAGGATGTTTTGTTTCTCGAGGACAAACAGAATTTCTATCCTTACCCTGGAAGTAGTGTGAAGGGGAAGAAGGCCGTAGAAACCAAGGGAGAGATGTGAACCTCAGCGGAGCAGAGAAGCTAGAAATGTCCAGTCTAGCGTAAACTAGGGCAGGAGGGGGACTGTTAGGCTATGACCAGGGGGAAAATGGGAAGACTGGGGAGTTGATGCTCCAAACCACTTCGTCCTTGTGCCTCCTGAGGTCTTAATAGCTTCAGCGCTCACCAGTGCCTTCATCTAGCTCTTCTAGAACTCCCTCTGTAGACCAGGCTGGCTTCAAACTCACAGAGCTCCACCTGCCTCTGCCTCCTGAGTACTGGAATTAAAGGTGTGTGCCACCACTGCCCAACCATCTAGCTCTTCTAAACCAGTAAAAACTTCTTCCATTGGATAAGAGAGGGGGCAGAGGCCATAGTGAGTGACAGTTGTCGAATGGGTCTGCAAATGAGAAACTGCCACCTTTAGTAAACTCTCCTTCTGTTACGCTTCTCAAAGTATTTCCAAAGAAATAATGTCACCTGAGACCATGCCACAGAAGATGTGACCGCCAGCTCACTGTGGGTAAGAAACGGTTCCTATTACTTCTCTTGGCCTCATGGTAACTGCTTGGAAATGTGGGTCTACAGACAAGAAAATTATGACTCTATTTCCTGGCTCTACAGTCCATGTTCTATATCCCTAGGAGGCATTTCCACACTTGAAAAGGATGCACTGGGCTGCCAGGGTAAATGTTCATAGGGACCAAGCAGGTTAACATGGGGAATGAAATAGACCAGATTTAAAACAGAAAGGAATCGTAGATACTTTATCCAGCCAGAGATCGCAGGACACACTTTAAAATGCAGAAGTCTAAGTTTTACTAAAGATGCACGTCAACTCCATCTGCATCTGAGAACCAGTCGGGTCCTTCCCCAAGGCTGCACGGCACAGGATTTGCTTGGTTCTCTTAGCCTGGCAAGTCACTCTCTTACCTTGACACATAAGCATAAAGCCAGCAGACTCTTATACTTCTTGAGGGATCAGTTACAGTAAGCTGGGCAGCAGCGGGGCAGCCAAGCTGTCATTGTCCCCAGGTCTGGACATCCATTATAAAGTTAATAAGTATGGGCAGCATGTTGGTGTTGGGTCTCAGACCCCCTCATAGCTCGATGACGACATACGCAGGGCTACATGTGGCTTAATGAAAGCTAAGACATAATCCAAACAAGCTGGAGACAGGGGACCTTACAGAGTAGCCAGCATGGCACTCAAAGCCTAGGGAGGGAGGGGGATAGGACACATTTCCAAATCCCCAGAAGGCAGTTCTCACCCCTGGCAGCTGAGAGTCTCCAATCTGGATTCTCCTAAACTATTCCCGAGGAAGTCGGATGATGGACAACTCCAATGCAGGGCTCATTTATCATTGAGTAGAGACCAAGTGAAGATTATCCAAGGAGAAAGCAGTAGCTGTAGACACTTCCACCAGGGTCTCAGGGACAAACGGTTTAAAAGTAAGCCCTCTTCCATCTTGGGAAAGATGTTCCATCATTAAGCTGAAGGAACTGTTTCTTGATAGTTACCCTCCACAAAGTCATGTTGGGGAGGCAGGAAGGGGTGGTCCGTGTTCCCCAGCTGGGAAGGAGGAAAGACGGACCGTGCCTGCCAATCCCAAGATGTCCGAGGATGCGGCTCTTAAAATGTGGTGAGAGAAGGCAGCAGAGATCTGGAGGGGCTGACCTACTAAAATCCCCTCTGGAAGCCATGTGGCAGCTGAAGTGGCCTATACATCCTAGTGCATTTATAACGACATCGGGACATTCAGAAGACAAAAGTCTTATAGTCTCCACTTAAAATTGAGGAAGCAGAGGCACTGGACACCGTGTCTCAGTGGGGCACTAGAAGCAAAGCAGCTGTGGGAAGTGTGCCGTGTCTATAGGCAGATGAATGTGGACAGGGAGCCCAGGACCAGGGACACTGTAGGAGGATGAGGCTTTGGAGATGAAAATTTCACTGTTTGAGGGTTTACCCAGGGGACTTGCACCTCACTTTGAAAACAGACAGACATTCTAAGAGGAGGGTTCACGGGGGGCAGCACTCAGCAGAGAGACACCTGCACAGAGTCAGCAGAGGCAGAGGTGTTATTACAATAGCAGTGAGGCACTGCCCTCTGGGGCCTCATCCTGTGGGGAGTTCTCTCAGTGAGGTACTGATATGCCTGTTTTTGGTAAGCATCTCTGGATGCTCTCTGCTTCATGGGTCCAGCTTGGGTTCCTAGGAGCGTCAATGAAGCCTTTGGGGATGACAGAAGAGCAGCAAATGGGTCTCTTGTCACAGGAAGAAGCACTGGGCATCCCAGAGATCACAGAGAAGGTTTGCTTTCCAGATGGACAGCATGCTATGCCATGGGGACAGGGCAAGAGGCATATGGGGCCAGGGAATAGAATACACTGTCCTGCCCTGAACTTTTTGTAGCAACCTTGCCTTCTCTTCGCCTTGGCCAAGTGTGGTTGGCACAAAGTTGGCAAGCGGCCATTCTGCTGCCACCCCCCTCAAGGTTTATTCTACCCAGTGCACATGGCTATTCTGTGACATTCAGATCACAGATATGCAGCTGAGCCACAGCATCTTCAACGGCTGGCAAATCAAAGAGCAAGCCACCCCATACTCAGCCTCCAGCACCCAGATACCATGCCCTAGACTCAGCCTCCATCCTTCAGACTCACTCAGCCTACAGCCCCCAGATTCAGCCTTCATCCTTTAGGTAGACAAAAATCTTGACCTACAAGGAACAGTGGGCTATGTAATTTACCTCCATAGGTCATGACATGAAGTGTACTGGCATCATGTCCCAGTACTAGGTGACTCTACTCCAAGGTCAGTTTTATAGAAAACATGTCTTGACTACAGAGTTTTGAAATGATCATATTAGTAGGCAATTACTTATTACAGCAAAGTTTCTTTCTTCTTCAAGCTGGCATCAGAGAAGCACAAGCACCCAAGATGAATGACTTGATCTCCATCAACATAGACTCTTGTGCAGAGAGCCAAAGGATGAGGCAAATGACCCATGGCTTACAGCTGCCACTCAACACATGTATTCCCTGCACTCCACGCTGGCTGGTCTCAATTTTGAGAAAATAGTAAGGTGTTTAAAAACAAATTATGGATAAACCGGACTATGAATGAATTTGTAGCCAAGGTCTTCATCCTTTTAAACTGGGCATCACTTGTTTCTTATTATGTCATTTATTGGCATCTTTTAAAAGTTTTTTTTATCACATTTTATTTCTCACGTGGGATTGATAGGTGTGGATGTGCATTGCTACATGTGCAAGGGTCAGAAGACAACTTGCAGGAGTCAGTTCTCTCCCTCTACCTCATGGGCCTCAGCTTTGGCAGCAGATGACTTTATCCTGTGTGTTCCCTTGTTCGTCTTCCTTCAGCATCTTACATGAAGGCATCTCAGATGTAGCCACATAGGCGGCACTTTGTAGAGGGGTCGGGATGGAGCCGCATGGGCGGCACTTTGTAGAGGGGTCCGGATGGAGCCACATGGATGGCACTTTGTAGAGGGGTCGGGATGGAGCCGCATGGGCGGCACTTTGTAGAGGGGTCGAGCAACTGCAAGCTCACTTCAGCACTTTTCACACCAGTTCCTCATTTTCCCCAGCTAAGCTGGGGTGGGAAGAATCAGGAACAGGGACTATACTTAGTGGAGACCAGCACCCTAAAGTAACCAGTGACAGTTCCCAGGACCTGTCTCAATCCACTCACCCCCAAAGTCTCCTCTGTCTGTATGGAGAAGTGCTGTCTTCAGACCCCAGTGGAAGTTTTGCTTTCCTGGTACTCTTGGTAAGTAATTTCTAGACAGCATGCATATGCCCACACTGCCTACAAGCCCAAAGAATTGTCCCCTGTGCCCCCCCCAACAGGCTCCAATTAGACACCACTTAATGGCACCTCCAATTTGACTGTCTGTCCAAGATTCCACAATGCATGGGAACTCTCCCTGAGATTTTTTTCCTGTTTTTCCCATCCTCAGAACAAGGAGGGGGGAATAATACATGATTGAAAACTAGCCACAAAATGTTAAAAAAAAAATTTGCAGTTGTGTTGCTTTGAAAACTTATTGCACAGCTGGGGGCATTTAAAGAGCTTAATTAACAAAGCCTTGGCCGCAATGTGCCCCTCTTTGGGAGGGGGAAAAATCACAGTTAAGATTTGTCCAATTAAATTATAGAAGAATTGGTGAATTCAAAAGGAGAGAGGGGGAGGCTGGGGGATGCACTTCCAATTTAAAAAGAAGATTTCGGTCTGATGGGAGACCTATAGTCTGATTAATTCGGTGCTAAGCTTTTCTGCACAGTTTCCACAAACTCATAGGCACTTAAGAATTTTTAACCAAATGTAATTATAGGTTTTGATAATCAGGCTTTGGTTAAATAGAGTCCCCTCTCTCCTATGAAAGCCGAGGGTGAACTATCCTGTCATAAAGGAGCTCCCTCAAATGCTACCATTCTCACTTCCTGAGCGGACTGTCCCTCAGCCCAGGATGGGGGACAGGTGATACCTTCAGAGACCCCTGGGGCACTGTAGCTTCCATACAAAGCTTTCTTCACAAAAGTGCATTAAAGATTGCATTGTACAACCACAGTGGCACACAGGGGATCCCCAACTAGGTTGGACTGGTTATCACTCTGTTCATTTTTCTTTTGATGCATAAAGAACTTAAAACATTTTCATGAACCCCTAAAAGTATGATAGTTGCTATAATGCCTGCCTACCAGGCTCCAGGGTCAAATCAACCCACCCCTAACTTCATGATAAACCAAAAAGATGGACATTTGACTAGCTAAGAACAGATTCCAAACCACAGCGCTGACAACGAGATTCAAAGCGGTGTGACTGGTACCAGCCCACGCACTGTCCTCACGCCACACTAACCTCAGCCCCCTGCCCACACCCCCACGCCAAAAACAAAAAAATGCTATGCTGACATCATGGCTCTAGAACAATACTGAGTACAGTATGCACTCTTTTGGAATGACGAGTTTTCTGCCTCTCCTGGGGGGATGCTCAGCCAAAGACAAAAATGCATAAGGGCAGCAGAGAAAATTCATTTGTATAATCTGGCCCCCCTACTGTGGAATTTTCAATTATATATATCTAATTATGGCTGTCAGTTGATGGATTCAGAAAAGACATGTTGGTCCCCCCCTCCCTGTTTTTGTCTTTTCGTCATCTCTTCTGTTAGAATGATTATAGCACACTTACACAACTAATTGCCTTACTGCTGATTACTGATACAATTATGCAGACCCGGCTCCTTGTGTGAACAACCATCTGCAGAGAAAAAAAGTGACACTATTCAAAAACTATCCATAATTTAACCAATGTTATTCCAATGCACTGAGCCCAGACAATCGTCTGGCCTTCATATTTCATACCCACCCTGGCAAGAGGAGGTTGGGTTTTGTGCGCCCAATTCACCTCTTTAGACACACTGTGAATCAGAAAGAAAGAGGAGAGAAGAAAGTGCTTCAAATGGCAACCCATAGTGGGGAATTGAAGCGTGGTTAACGTCCATTCCTCCTTTGGGTAATTTTTCTTCAAATTTTATACCACTTGGCAATTTTTTGTTTCCTTTCAAACTGCTGAGAAAGTGCAGATGCTTCAACTCCCCAAAGTGGGCTTGGACTTGCTGCGTCTTTTTCCCCCTTCTTAAACAAAAACAAAACAAAAAACAAAAAACAAAAAAAAATTTTTGTACTATTTCCCCAATGCTGTTTTTTCATTTTTTTCTTCCTCCCAGAATGTTTTGGGGAGAGAGAGAGAGAGAGAAGTGTTTTAATAGAATAAGAGGAAGTGACTGACATATGACATTTCAATAGTTTCTTTTATTCTCTAAGTCAAAATGTGCGGGACACCAAACTCTGAGGCCACTAGGAAGAAACAGGTGGGCTGAGTGAGATGCTGTCTGCCCCAAGGAACAAAGAAGCCACTAGGTCTTTCCCAGCATGCAAAGTGAGAACAGCTCTCTTGCTAAAGAGAGGAAGGAAGGCAGGAAGGGGGAAAGGAAAGAAGGGAGGGAGGGAGGGAGGAAAGGAGGGAGGGAGAAAGGAAGGAAGGAAGGAAGGAAGGAAGGAAGGAAGGAAGGAAGGAAGGAAGGAAGGAAGGAAGGAAGGAGAAAGGCTAGTTACAGGCAGGAAATTTGAAAATTAGAAAGTTCTCCTCTAGCTGAAAATGGAGACAAGAGGTGGTCAGGGCTGAGGAAGGCACACCTAAGGCATCAGAATGCAGGCTGTCTAAATAGGCATAAAATGGCTTTCTAATTCAGGCAAGATTCTGGACCTTAAAGAGAGTTGTTGGAGAAGACAACTCAGAGAGCAGACGTTCTGATACATCTGTCTCACCAGTACAGACAACTCAGAGAGCAGACGTTCTGA
The DNA here is from genome assembly GCA_004026605.1 of Ondatra zibethicus. NCBI lineage: Eukaryota > Metazoa > Chordata > Mammalia > Rodentia > Cricetidae > Ondatra > Ondatra zibethicus. Next base: position 16,358 of record PVIU01008832.1, read on the forward strand.
TACATCTGTCTCACTAGCACAGACTAGAAGGGAGCCCAGACCTGGGAGCATCGAATGGACACAGCTCATCTCAGACTCTAGCCAGTAGTATCATTCTGAGTTCTACTCCGGAATATTGCTCCAATCTCGGGAACTAACTGTTCCGCCCTCATGAGGGTCATAGGCTTGTGATTTAGCCAACTCTATCCCCACTTTTCTTTCATCCTTTCCATGCTAGGATTTTTAGAAGCTTCCATTTTGATAATACTGCTACTTTTAAAACAGGAATGCTAATGCCCTGGTCCTTCTGAGTCTTTTACAAAGAGCAATGAAACGTCCTAGTACCATCCATTAAATAAACTCTGAAATATAAGGGCAAAGACACAGCCAGCCATTTCTAATTCATTTGATGACTTTGTAATTAATATAATCAATAATAGCTATGAAGCAACAGTTCTTTCTGGTGCCTTCCATTAATGACTTCATCTTGAGCTTCACCGATCCCTCCAAGGCAGGCACTGTGTTATCCCACTGTAAGGAAATGCCTTCAGATTCATGGAGTTCCTTAGCTAGCCAGGGTATGAGCCCTGGAGGGCATCACCAAGCACCCACTGTCTTCTCCCTAACACCCTACAGAGGATTCCTTTGGACTTGGTAACTCTGCTAATAGGAAAATTTGTGGAACAATTAAATGGAGGAAAGAAGAACAGAAGGAGAGGGAGCAAGAATCAGGCTACTGGCCTGTGGCAATTCCTTGGCCTTAGAGTGACTGTCTTAGGATTCTCCTCACTACCTTCCTTAATGACTGGATGACTTGGAGAAAGTTACTAGATAAACCAATATGTCTTCACCATAAAGAGAGAGACTTGGGAAAGGGTGCTTCTCTTCTTTCCAAACATCTCTCACCCACTTCAGTCAATTCTGCCACCTTCCCTTTAGTGCACAGATATCTCGGGGTCACCAGGTACTGTACCTCATCACTAGCCTTAATGTCTCTGATCATTCTATGAGCACTGGGCTTGCCAAGCTGGGGGAAGGTAAGATTTCGGGAAATAACGAGGATTCTTCTTCTTTGTCCCTCCTGTTTGTCCTATAAAAGTTATTTTAGACTCAGCTCAACTGCAGCCCCCACTTCTAAGCACCCACCAAAGTGCTGAAGTTGTGTATTTTAAGCCCAGCTGAAACAGAACGCATGCTTGGTAGTTGGTAGTTCCCGTGGCTGGTTTTTACCGGGATGCCTGAAGGAAAAGGCGAATGGGACCTTTGTTGATGGGATGGGTGCAGCCATGTTGTGAGTGTTTGTGAGCATGGGTCCTTTTCCTTGTGCTTGGCTTCAGGCAAAGGGAAAGGATCACATGCCATTGGAGATTGGCACTCACAAGATACTCGACTGAACCAAGATGGTCAGCCTATTGAGTCAAGGTGCCAGGAATCACTGGGAAGAATTGGCTGAGGAATCCAGCAAGACGCCTTGAGGGCCAAGACTCTGGCTAGATGTGTCCTGGTGTGCCTCTGTCCCACTGGCAAAGCTCTTCGATCCACAGCCAGAGGCTCCTTCCCAAGAAGAGTCAGGCTGAACCCCAAGCCCTGGTCCTACATTGTCTTCTTCCCTCCTGATACAGGCCTAGGCCACCCAGTTTGGTTCAGACATTCCCGAGAAGGGGATTTCCCAGCTTCTTAGCTAGGGAAGTGGCTCTTACGACATGCTGACATTTCTGTGAACTAGGAGTGAGATGCGCTACAAGTCAACTCTTTACCCAGTATGGTGCCACCTGCCTTCTGGTTTTGCTGTTGTTTGCTTTGTCTTTGCTAACTCCAGTCCAAATGAAAGAACTCAGAGCCTACTTCTTGTTCCTTCATATTCTTCTACTCCTGGTATGATGGAAAACACACCCCAGCTAGCAGAGATGGTCCAGGCCTTTGCCCCAACCACTGAGCTTGGCAGCAGTTATCAGCCCACTTCAACATGCAATCATCACCCACTCAGCCATCCGTCAAAATAATTACCACATATCTGACATTGGGGCAAGCACCAAAATAAAAAGAAAGAACAGATTCCATTCTTAGTTTGAAGATGTTGGTGGCCTTGTTGAAATAAAAGCCATGAGCGCATTAATACTTGATATTAAATAGTGTAGCAGATAGGCGCAGAGAGCTAAAATTATATGATATGGTTTACTGAACATGTCTACATTCCAGATCCATTTCAACTGTGAGCATGCTATGTCTTGCTTAAGCCTCATGATGGTCTTGTAAGATAGATAGATACACTTTCTGCATTTTGTGCACACATAAGCGGGTACCACATCCTTGTCTACAATAGGAGTCGTTTCTTAAAGCCCCATAGTCCTTCTCCAGACCTTGCATGGTTAAGCAGAACTCCATCCCCCTGCTAGACAGAATTGCTGGTGAATATGTAACTCTAAAGATTTTAACAAGTTCACCACAAGGAAATATCTACACTGGGCCTGAAAATGCGGTTAGTTCGCCAGAAAGAGACGGTGAGAACACTGCTGGCACCTGGAAGGCTGAGTGGGTGTGTCTACCGAGACCAATTCAGTGAGCCTGGCATAATGTGTGTGCATGTGTGCCTTCATGCCCCACCCGTGTGTGTGTGTGTGTGTGTGTGTGTGTGTGTGTGTGTGTGTGTTAGGAGACAATAATAACAATAGCTATTGCAAATTCCAAGCTGCTGCCTTTTCTATGCCTGCTGTGACTGAACCCTCTCCACCCCTGCAAGTCTTACATCCCTATGAGGTATTATCAGCCTCAAGTTCAAACTCATTAAACGACTCACATCGATCACAGAACTAAGTGATCTAAGTCAACAAAATGGGAAGGGTCCCCACCCCAACATCCACCGAATCTATGAACTGTTGGAACATGTGAAGGGGACCAATCTACAGATTCAAAACTGCAGGACCTCCATGACACAGGACAACAATAGGATAGCCAAGAGAAGCCCCCCGTGAGAGACCATTATCAGTGGCGCCGCAGAAGCCAGAGGTCTGGGGCCAGAGCAATGAATTTTTTTGGCAATGAACACTTGTAAGATGATGAACTAACGGGTATACTGTGTGTCTCAATGGGCCACACTATAGCTTCCACGGAAAGAATATTCTCTCTCTCTCGCTCGCTCGCTCTCTCTCTCATTTTGTTTCTTTGTTTGGTTTGGGTTTTTTTAATTTGGTTTTGTTTGGGGGGAAGCTGCAGGGGCAGAGGGAGGACAAGAGGGGACAGGAAGATGAGTGGGATCAGAATGCATGATGTGAAATTCACAAAGACTCAATTAAAGTAAAATTTAAAAAATAAATAGGAAGGGCTTAATCCCCAAGCCTGCGTGCTTCATGAGGTACAAAACATAGGCTCTGAAACCAGACCACCTGGAATATAATCCCAACTCTGCCACCAACGAAATATGTGGTTTTCACCAGTTACTAAACCTCACCGTGCCTCAGTTTCTCCATCTGAATGTAACAATCACCTCATTCTCTTTATCTGAGTTTTTGTGCTATTTGTTTGGGGGTTTTCCTACAGGTTGTTCTTCGAGTGGTGCATCTAGGGACCATTTTCACATCTAAGAGCAGTTTAAAGCAAGAGATACATGGATAAGTAAAAGAATCCAAAGTGGGGTGACAGAGAATTTGTCAGTCCTTGCTGGTTGGTCCAAACCCCAGGAGTGGAAAAGGGTCAGATTCCACCAAATGTTTTATCAACTCCAAGAAGCCACAAGTTTCTCTCAAGATTCTAAAACAATTCACAAGCCCTCCGCTGAGCAGCCAGAAACCAACTCTGGGGCATTCTGACCTCAGCCCAGGGATGACGTGGTGTGTCTCTGTGCCAGCCCCCTCAGCCTCCAGCAGGCGAACATTGCCTTATGAGGCAGCCTTTGCTGCCTCATTCTGAACCCCCTGGTCCATGCAGTCAGTCCCAAGGCTTCACATGCTTAAGTGTATTTGATTCCGATTTACTGATTTTGCCAGTCCACAAGTGCCCCAAACTCCAAATGCATGTATGGTGTGTCAAGTCATGGGGACTTTGTATGTATACTGCAGATGTACAATGTAAGGAAGCCTGGATTTTCACCTTGAAAGAATGTCTATTAAAGTGCAACACACTATTATTCTATCAGCACAGTCTACTGATCAAATCATGGGGCCCATGGATGAGGACAAGGCAGCTGGGTGTACCCTGTATAGCTCATAAAAAGGATCCCTGTGTCTTACAAAGAATGAGGGAAATTATGTGTGCTTAGCAAAATCTTGTTTCTGGGTCAAGACCAACATGATGCTCCTACATGGAGGAAAGAAAGCAGTCTTGGCTTAGGTTCCTCCAAAAGCAATCCAGAGACTGGTTCAAGTGCAGACATTTTATCAGATAGGTACAGAAAGTCACTGCAAAGAACTAGGGAAACAAGCTTGGGATGGGAGAGTTGCCATACATGGTGCTTTGTATACCCTATACCACCACGGCCTCAGTTCCTAGAGGAAATGCCACGGGATGGGGAAATACAGATCTCAGGATGTTTCCACCCAAGGAGATGGGGAGAAAGGTGTTGATACAGCATCTCTAACTGTTGTTTGTGAGCTGCTTCTGAAGAATGTTGATTGCCCATCACGTTGAGTCTACTTCACATCAAAAGAACTTTTGGGGGTATTGGAGAAAGTTTTCAAGCACAGAGAAGTAGAGAGGGTTAGTTGGAGGGGTTTGGTACTATGTCAAGGGTGAGGCTTTGGGAAGGAGATGAGCACACACTGTGCTAGCTACAGAAGACATGGCGCTTCCCTGTCTCTTCTCCAAATGTGACGGGTAATCTCAGTTGCCACAGTGAAGAGATCCAGAACCATCTGGGAGTTGGCCTTTTGGCGTATGTATTGGGGATCATCATGGTTATGTTATCTGAGATGGGAGGACCTGTCCACTACGGGTGGCAAAACTCCCTGGGTTGGGATTCTGGACTGTAACAAAGGACAAAATGGGCTGAGCACAGCAGCGTATCACCATCCCTTGACTGTAGATGTAATACAACCAACTGCTTCAAGTCTCTGCTACTGTGACTTCCCCACCATGGTGGATCACAACCTGAAACTATGAGCTGGGACAAACCCTCCCCCTTAAGCCCTTTTACTGGGGCATTTTGTCATAGCAACAGAGAGGTAACTAATACACCAGAAATAAACTGGGTTTATTTATCCAGAGGAGCGTTGTCTCAATATCCTTGAATCGTGTAAGTAATAGCGATTATTTATTCATATCAGAGATTTACTAATAGGTCCAGTGTTTAAAGATGGTAGCACAATTTAATCAACTTGGTGGAGATTTTAAGGAAAACAAAAATGACAGCTAACCTATGATTCAAAAATTCTTTGTGAAATTGCCTTACATATGTGCAAATGCATGTGCACAGGAGAATGTGGAGAGAACTATTAAGTGGCTTATTTCACAGAAAATATTTTAAATTTTTTTAAAGTAGGAAACAACCAAAATACCTATCAGTGGGGAAATGGTTAAACTAAGGCTTGGGAATTCTGCTTCAGTTATTGTAAAGAATACATATATTAGAAAGAATCGGAAAGGCCTTGCCATAGTCTGATTCTCATTTACACAGAATTTGAGTATATATAGTATAAAAACGCACTATTATAAATAACAGCAGTTTAAAATGTACACCGAATGTCATGAAGGCGCACAGAAAGCTGTACTAAAGGCTATTTTATCAGCAGGGACTAGAAAACAGAGGAAGACAACCCCTTTAAAACCAATGTGTTGTTTAAATTATTCACCGCGAACATGGAGTCTGAGATTATTCGTATAATTTAAAGCATAAATAACAGCTGACATCTTTTCACTAATCAAGAAAGATGTTTAAGAAAGCAAACAAAGCTGAAGGAACTGGAATTTCTTAGCTATCTGGGCTGCTGCTATGTAGGAACCCAGCATCCACCTTCACATCTCCTGGGGAGATCATTAGCTCGCCCAGCAGTGTTGATGCCAGGAAATACTGAAAGAACCTCAGAATGCCTGTCTGAGAGACAAAGCATTATATGTGGTTTAGAAAAAAATGGCCACACTAAAAAAAAATAGGCAAAAGTATTATGCAACCATAAAGGACTTGATACAGAGTGGACTATGGGTTGGGTGTATGTAAGGTCAATTGTACCAACCAGGCATTGACCATCCAGGCTAGGTAAAGCCAGGCCAAGAAGGATTAGAGAGTGACCTAGGGCTGCAGATTCAACTGTTAGTTAATGCTTAGCTACCCTGGGGGAGAAAGAGGAGGCAGGCTTGTAGCCATCTGAGTTCCATGACACAAATACTCACTTCGAGACTGCTAAGAGGCCACTGTGATGTGGGATTGCGAATAGATTCTTGGATGTAGCAGCCACCCTGTCCTGTTTCCTCCATGGAGTCAGTGAAGGTGTACTTAAGCAAGAACAAGCAGGCAGAGCCCTAGGAAGTGATTGTGTATGGTTATCTTTGCTTTCTATGGAATCTGATCAACTGTACCACGTGAATTTTAATAAGAGTTGCCTTTTAAAGCCTCCTTCTGACCATCAGCTCCCTGGAGCTTGGGCACACACTGCCTGGAAGAGCTCAGAGCTGTCTTTCTGAAACATTTCCAGAGAGCATACTTCAAGAAAGAGGCCAAGTAGATGCTAGTCAGAATTAGAGATAACACCGTGTTTGGCTCCAGAAATATAAACAGACAGACTGTGTTTTTACTGCAGCCTGACACAAGTTTTGGTGGGGAGAGTTGCTTCCTAATTCCGGGATGCCATGTGTATAAGTAGAAAGGCATCGCCTCCCTGCCAGCCAGAGAGAGACTGCACTTCTGAAGCTTGTATTGGGTGGAAATACAAACAATGGCAGACCTAAAATGCCCTGTCCCAACATGCTCCTGAAGTTGGGTTATTCTCTACTGAGTAAACAGTGGGCAATTGCTGTTCCTTTGCATGCGTTAGAATATTTTTTCCTTTCTTGCTTTCTCGTAGGAACGAGACTCTCTTTCTCGGGTTCCTTGGTTTCTCTGCTCCATTCTTGCTGCATGTATGTGAGCATCTAAAAAGCAGAGTTAGAGGCTTGACCATACAAAAATGAGGATGTTTACAAAAAGCGACCAACCCTAACATCGTCACCGTTCTTTGTTTGCAAAATGGAATAGAAGAAGATGCTGAGCCTCCTGTGACGAAGGATCCATTTAACTGCAAAAGTAGATGAATTTTTTTGTGGCGAATTTTTATGCAGTTAAAATGTAACTGATTGCAAGTGAGGAGAGAAGGCAGGAAGGGGAAGGAGTGAGATCCCAGCACCTGAGGCATTCTCGGCGTCTGATAAATGCCAAAGTGAGATTGATAAATACTAACTAAATCACAGCCATGCTTGGAGGCAACTCGTTTATTTTTCCACCTCCCAAAAGGAACACAAAACATGGAACTCAAGTCAGGAATAGTCAAACCTGAAGAATTTTGCTCTTCCATCCTGGTGGTAGTTGAATTCCTCATGATTTAGGCCGACTGTGGGGGAAGACTGGGGCGGGAAGGCTGGGAAGGGAATGGAACCAGTGCTTAATCTGGGCAGGGTTCTGGGCAGAAGGCATTGCAATGGACTGTTTAGCCCAAGCTTTCATGAATAAACTCTCTAATTGGGGACACCATGGATAACGCACCTGACCTCTTTTACAGGAAGACTGGAACATGGTTTGTTAATTGAATGTTCCTGGGGAGGTGGAGGTGCCCTTGCTGGCCCCAAAGGATTACTAGTTAATGAAGTTTTAGAAGTTCCTAGTGCAGACTGATAGAGTTACACTGAAAAGGAAGCAGGAATGCCTGATGCCCATCCTGGAGTGGCATTGCATACAGTGGCACCATTCACCATGACCAGTACTGACCTTTTGAGCTGGATTCCCTCCCCTATTAGTGACCCAGAACTGACCATCCCTTTCCCGCTAGAGTGCTCGGCCCAGGAGATGAAGCCTCCCCTCTCCAGACCTTGCTACCAGCATTTGGGACTCCTCCATAAAACATGGGTGAATTGACATGCAGAAGTCTTCATGGGGGACAGAAAGGGATGCTCTAACGTCTCTGGACTTGATTTGGAGACAGGATGCGACCCTTTCTCAAAGTACATACAGAGATGAGAGAAAGGATGCTTCTAATCTGTCCTCGTGCAGGAGGATAGCATTAACTACACATGAAGCCACTGAGGACCAGCAGAAGGCCGCTGATGTTTTAGTAAGGGTACTTTAGAGTCAGGGTCACAGTGAAAGTCATTGGCTTATTCCTTAAATGACTAAAGGAAGACAATTTGAGAAAGGGATACAATAGAACAGAACTAAGTCAGGAGACTTTCTTCAACCAAACCTCAGGTTTTTCCTTAGCCCTCTCCCCTACCAAAAAAAAAATCTTTTAAGGTGAACACTCATCTTTTTGGACAGAATGCATCATGTCCTAGGGAACATACAAGTTCTCTTTCTGAGAGAGGATGAAACAAACATCTTTCCAATTAATTGTCTGCATGGTCTGATACCTATGGACTCTGTCGTCTACTGAGATGTGCCCATGAGCAGAGACTCTGCTTAGAGAGCCCTGACCACTGTCTTCTGTCTAGAAAGTATTGCTCTTCCTGGACCTTGGACCTTGGCTCCTAATCTTGCTAAACTATGGTTCCACTTATGCATGAGAAGCGCCTTGAGGAAACCCCTCCTAATGGCAGAGGAGAGTGGCTTTCATGCAAAGAAGCCACCTATGGTTAAAGCAACTGCTTTTTCCATTTTCCAGCAGTCACTGACACAGACAGATGAGAGCTGACATAAGGATGCAAAAATTTCATCTCGAAGTGTTGACTCTTTACTGGACTCTTTTATGTGGTGGGCACTAAGCTGTTTCTGCCTGAATCCCAAGAACCTGGTATAAGTTCTATCATTGCCTCCATTTACAGATAGGGAAACTGACTGGTTTAGTACCCATGGTTATATCTGACTCAGACACTCATGGAAATCATTGGCCTTCTCTACTGTATTCTAGCTTAAATTTTGCTCTATTGTTTATGTTCCTTAGTATGATGTATATGTATTTACTTATTTTTATTTCCTAAAGACAACCAAGAAAGTGGTGCCTGAATTTGAATGTATGTGGAATATCCCTTTATACTGTGTGAATATGCGCCACTGTGATTGGGTCAATAAATAAACTGACTCACCAATAGCTAGGTAGGATAAATTTAGGTGGGAGAACCAGGCTAAGGACACTGGGAAGAAGAAACGCAGAGTCAGAGGAGTGACCAGAGAGACATGGAAGGGAAAGAGGAGTAGCAAGATAAAAGAGAGGTAACACCATATGGCAGAATGTAGATTAGTAGAAATAGTTCATTTAAGCTGTAACAGCTAGTTAGTAATAAGCCTGAGCTATTGGCCAAACATTTATAATTAATATTAAGTCTTTGTGTCAGTTATTTGGGAACTGGAGAGTGGCAAAGAAAAGTCTGCCTACAAATGTAGGAAAGGAATTTATTTTGTAGCAATAGTAAGAACAGATTTCTAATAAAGGATACAGTTGGAATATACATGGAAAACTTTTTGTAATTGGTGGACTTTGTGAATATTTTTTGATAGACAGCAATAATGAGTTATTTCTCAGAAAACTGAAATAGCCAAATTATCACCAAAGAACCTTGCTGATGATCAAAGAAACATGTTTAAGTTCTCAAACATTGATTTTCCCACATGTAAAAAAAAATTATCTGTCTCTACATTGATGTTCCAAGAATCCCATTTAGAACTAGTTATAGAAAATCTAGATTTTCTTAAGGACTCATATTCACAGTGAGCTATGCCCTGCCTTTGTCTCTCTCCATGTGTACTTGTCTCTGTCTCCTTGGGCTATCTCTCCTGGCATCCTTGGGAAAACTCCATTTGGTTTATCTGTTGAAGCACGATTAATAAAAACTCAGAGAGAGAAATTGGGGTTCAACCTAAAGATCAGAAAAGCGAAACAGCCAACAGAACAGCAAAATACTGGCTCTTACCTCTACCTCAGTCTGAAATGGTGATCCTGCCTCCAAGAATCTCAGAATGAGACTGAGCCTGAGAGCTTTCTCCTCCTGTTTTATAATCCTTTCTAGTTCTGGGATTAAAGGCATGCACCACTGGGGCTAAAGGCATGTATCACATGGTTTCTATGGCAAACTAGTGTGGGTACTGGGATTGAAGGTGTGTGTTATTGTGGCCTGGTTTGTAAGTCTGGCCAGTGTGGCTATTTTACTCTCTAAACTTCAGGCACATTTTATTTATTAAAATTAAAATGAAACCCCACTACAATCTGTTATTCATGAGTTGATGTGTCTTGCAGTTTAACCATTCCACAGTATAACACACTGTAGCAACCAGTGTCTCCATGCTTTGACCATGCACAATCTAAAGTATTGGGCCTGCATCCCAATAGAGACTCGTTTATTTCACTTTTATGTTCATTAAGCAAAGTACACAAATATAAAACTAGAAGTTAAAAAGTCCAGAACTGCTCTTATATCTTAGTTAGTCATAGGAATCCAACCTGCCTCTTCTGGGAGGACCACATCATCTAGGTAGCCGTGGCCTTGGTTACTTTGGATTATGATGTGGGATATTCTTCTGAATATGTATTGCTTTTATTGGTTGATGAATAAAGGTGTTCTGACCAATGACTTAGCAGCTCAAAACCAGGCAGGAAATCTGAAGAGAGAGAGAGAGAGAGAAAGAGAGAGACACACACACACACACACACACACAGAGAGAGAGAGAGAGAGAGAGAGAGAGAGAGAGAGAGAGAGAGAGAGAGAGAAGGCAGAGTCAGGAGACGCCATGTAGTGGCTGGAGGAGAAAGACACTGGAAACTTACCAGTAGACCACAACCTCATGGCGATACATAGATTAATAGAAATGGGCTAATTTAAGATATAAGAGCTAGCTAGGAATACGCCTAAGCCATTGGCGTTTACTTATTAACCCAATCACAGTGGCACATATTCACACAAATTGTGTTGTAATTGTAATATGTTTTTGTGTGATTATTCAGGTCTGAGCAGTCAGGAAACAAATGAGCAGTCTCTGTTTATGGGGTTTTATATCAGGCATTTCAGAATGAGCATTTATTAAGCAGAAGGGTTTGCAAACCAAGCACTCAGAGACAAGCAGTGAGAGAAAGATAGAAGGAAGACCTCCACACTTTGAGGAAGGCCAGCCATGTCTAGGAACGCTCTCAGTGGCTAAAACGAGTTCTGGTAGTTATAATACCCATATTCTGCCAGTTTATTTTTCCTAAAACCTAGAGGAACTCTTTGAAACCTTATCAAAATCCAAATCCCCCAGAAAAATACCACATTAAACCGGATCAGCTCTTTTCAACAGAGTATAAATCTGTCAGGTGTAGATAAAGGCAGAGAGCAGAGAAACCTGTAACAAAATCAAAAGACACGAAGGAGCTACAAAAGAGCAAAACCCTGAGACTGGCCTTACTAAGGGGGGACACATAAATACATGCTAATAGACAGATAAAAATGAGTCGCATGGTGTAGCAATGAGGATGTAGGGAGGGAACTCAAGGAGACAGAACCAAGAAGCAAAGACAAAGAAGGTGAGAAAGTGACTTGCGCAGTGTGGTTGGTGAAGGGACACTTTGAATGAGAGAAAAGTTGGCAGAAAGCTATTGATCAAAACTAAGTTAGGTTCAATATGGGTATTACTGGATTCATCAACTTCATTAACCCACACTCAGTCTTGACATTAGCAAGAAGGCATTTGCTCTATTTAAACCTTGATGATACATAGAAAATACGGTTATAACATCTGTGAGGTGGGTACTGTCAAGATTGTCCCAAATTTGGGAACAGGGAAACAGAGTCATGAGTGTGGTAAAGCCATTGCCCATTGTCACAGATGGTAGGAGGCAGATCTGGGGTCAGGACTGGGGTAGGTATGCTTTCGAAGCATGCCACCTGCTTGCAAGGACACTGTGTACCTGCCTGGGGGGCCCATATCGAAATATCCAAAAGAGAAGGGACAGGGCTGCCTAGTCAGATCGAAAGTACTTTTAGCATCAGCACCTGCTGTCTTCTGTTGCCTTGGATTGCGTGTTCATTGGGAAACAGAATTTTGGTCTCTTGGCCATCTTGTCCTTCCCTTCAGGGAACTAAGTACGTTTCCTTCCCAAGGATTTTGTGACACATGGGTTAACCACCACAGCTTATGTCAGGGACAGGTTTAAAATGAGTTTAAAAATCAGCTTGGCAGAAACAAGCAATAACGGAGATCTGTTCATTTAGAAGACTAGCAAGCAGACCCTCCAGAAGCCCTGAGATTCATTATACATGGTAAATATTTGTTTAGGCAAATTTTCAATCGAAGATGGTTTGATTGATAGATAATTGTTTTCAATGTCAGCTAAATATGCTCAGCTGTCACTGCCAAGTCATGAATTGATGTGTTATCTTTTAATGTTTTCTTTCTTTCTCTCCCAAAAGAAGAAAAAAGAAAAAAAGGAAAAAATAAGTGAAGACTATTTTTTTTCTATCAGTTCTTAAGCTAATTTATTTACTAAGGAAAAAAAAAATACTTGACACTTTTCTTTATTCAAGACACCAAGGCTGTTAGAAGCCCCTGGGGAGGATTGCGGATTGGATCTCATCAGAACCCTGTAAGAACTGGAAGCTACTGAGGGCCCTCAGCACCACAACCCTCTCACCCCACCCCACCCCCACCCCCCCGCTGAGCCCAGCCATTCCGCAGCCACAACCATCCTTTCCCACCAACTGGCTCACTTCTCAAGTGACATTATCAGAAGGCAAATCATGAGAAACACCTATACGCGCACACACACACACACACACACACACACACACACACACACACACACACACACCTGGTCACTGTACAAAAGGCCAAAGAGACCAGGGCTGGAAAGCAAATGTTTTTAAAAGTTAAGTTGACTTTTAGTAAGAGAACAGGGCACATAGGAAGACATACCGATCAGTGTTGCTCCATGAGTGACCAGCATGAAAGAGAATAGCAAGCTCAGGAATCTGCTTCCTGGTTTCTTTCAGTTCTTTGGCCCAAAGGCTCCTTTATAGATAATAAATATCATCTTATGGCCGATAAACACAGTGATCACTATCTCACTTTACTCCTCACGCCTAGGCAGTGGCCAAAGAGAATTGGGTACAGGAAGCTGGGTTCTCCTAAAGCTAATTTGTTCAAACAGTTCTCTCGTTTTTTTTTTTAAATAATAAGTTTTAAAAAATCTATTGTTACAGAGTAATTGCTCATCAAATATCTTTTTAAAAGTCAAAGCAATTTTAAAATTATAAAGAACTTCTCAGATGTGTCTAGATAATTATGAGGCTGCATTTTACATAACCCTTAGACCTCAGCAGGCTGCAAGGTCTGTTAGAGTCTTTGCTCTGGAGGCAAAGATGTCATCAGTTCTGTTCCTTAGCAAACATCATGCGATGAAACTACATTATAGCCTATGTCTGCCGTTGTATGCACACACACGTGGAAATTATCTACCAACTTACGCAGTCTGTACAATCAGGAGGCCGCAAGACATGTTGTGATTTTTATGTTGAAGCCCAAGACTCCACTGACTGTGCTCACAAACTACCGTGGGACTCATTTTATAGAGAGAGTGTTCCTGTGGCTGCACACACAGGCTTTGGCAAAATGACCTATCAGCTTCCTCCAGCACCAGCTCTTAGGACACAGCTCACATTCTTTTTTCTGTTGAGGTCTCAGTCTGCTGAAACTACTTAAAAAGTGATTAGCTACACATAGGGGCAGACAAGCCCTGCGTTCACCTGCTCGTCCTTCCTTGAGAAAATGGAATGATTAAAAGCCATCAAATCAGCCAGGTGGTGGTGGTGCACGCCTTTAATCCTGGCACTCGGGAGGCAGAGACAAGCTGATCTCCGTGAGTTTGAGGCCACCCTGGTCTACAAAGTGAGTTCCGGGACAGGCTTCAAAATTGCAGAGGAACCCTGTCTCGGGGGGGAAAAAGCCACCAAAGAGCTAGACTCTCTAGAAAGAATCTTGACATCGGTGGACAGCCTCCTCTGGGGTCAGACCATTCTAGATGATTCCACAAGTCTTTCCGTTTCACCCTGTCTCGTGGCAGCTATGTGAGATGTGATGATGCACACCTGTGGTCCTAGGCAGTACGAAGGAGGCTGAGGCAGGAAGATCACAAATCCATGTCACCCTAGGAAACAAAACAAAGCCTAGTCTCCGAAATGAATTCAAATATAAAATAGAGTTGTAAATATCTATTGGCCCACAAGAAACCTGGGTATCAGTAGGTTTCCCTCGAAAATTTAAATGAAGATCAATTTTTTTGAGTGGATTTTAATTTGGAGTGTTAGCATTCTGGGACTTCTAGAAACTTCCAAGGAGCTGGTGGTTGTCTAATTGCTGCTTCCCTAAGAGCTCAGGGGAGGCCACACCTAACAGTAGAAAATGGTCTGGTTCCCTTTAAACATCACCTCTCCCATCCTTATCCCCCCCCCCCCCCCCCCCCCCCCCCCCCCCCCCCCCCCCGTACAGTTGCCGGCTGTGGTCGACCGCCTTTCAGCATGGAATAAAATACATTACTTATGCAGAGAATGTTTTAATGTAACAAAGCAAAGGAATAAAAATGCCTTACAACAGTTTTATTAAAAACAAATTCCCACAGTAAATACATATACACTAGGGCTCTGGGAGCCAAACAGCCAAGGACAGCGCTGCTAAGTGCTCTGGGAAGTGCTTATAAATTACTCGAAATAAAAAACATTGTTGCCTGGACATCAGGGATGAAATGCTGCAGTTTGTAATAAATTAACAGAGAACTTTACTTCCCCTCCTCGAACAAAGCAGCCATTTGTCTGAATAACCCACATTCAGCTGTGAGTTATATTTTCACACTGCAACGGCATTCATTTGCAAATTATTCTGCAGTTTTAATGTTCAGGTTTTAAATACCTTGAGAACTGCAAAGAGGAAGCAAAGTGGGGCAAACAGTTGGCTTGCACTTTAAAAACTGCCCTGATTTCTGGCTGTCTTTTGGATTTTTTTTCCCCCTTTCAAAGTTTTTTTTCTGTTAATATAAAGTTTCTTGAAAATACATTTTAAAAATAGAAGGTTACAATGAATTTGTGGATACTTACAGCAGAGAGGAGCTACTCTAGCACTCTGGTTTCAGCTGGTCCTCATTTTCCATTTTTTAGACATTTCTTCTCTCAATACTTTAGTGACAGAATAATTTATAACTATCTTTGAGGTTTTCCCTATTGTTTATAACTTTTGTCTGCAAGTCTTGCATTTGGTTAGACTTTTTTTTTTCCTTTCTCTCTTTCTCCTTCTACTTTGACCAGGAGAAAGAGAGGGAAAAAAGCTCAAAAGAAAACTCATTTCACTTCCCTTGAATTATTTTGATTATAAAACAAAAACTCGGCAAGAAAACTCTTTTCACAACCTGTTCGGTAAAAGAAAATGAAGCGCTTCCCAGAGCCTGAGAGAAACTCTGATAGATTCGTGTGAGGTTTGCAGGGTATTTTCTGGGGGGCGGTGGGGGCAGGCCGGGTTTCCTTGTACCCATACTGGCTTTGGGCTTTGTTAGAATTGTGTTGCATTGTTTTAAATAGGGTCCTTCCTAGGCAACCCAGGGGATAGAAGTCACATCACCATTTCCAGGAAGTCATCTGAGGAGAAAAACCCTTCAGAGGCATGAAGCATTCTATTCTCCCAAAAGTGGCTCATAAAATATTTTTATAAAGTAGGAGTTGGAATCATTTAAAAATCCCTCTCTTTTGTAAATCTGTTTGGAGAAAGCTCTTTTGATCCCCTCTTCCTTCTGATCCTCATCTTTTATTTTGCTTAGAGGTAAACAACATTTGCTTCATTTAAACAACAGCGTTTGCCATTGTGGGTCTTAAATCCTTCTCCAGTCACCCTATGGCGATTCATGGGGAGGGGGTGGATAAGGAGACTTTGCATCCAAGACTTTTATCACCCCCCAGAAAATGTTTGTTGTTTTTTGCTTTGATTCTTCTTCTTCTTTTTTTTTTTTAAAAAACTCCCTCCCACCCTTACCCAGACTCTGAGCTGCGGGGGAGATTGTTTTAGGACATTTTAAAGCCTCTTGTGACAAGGGAACCAAAGTCCTTCTGCAGAGAATAAGAAATGCTTGATTACATGCCCTGCAAAATGAGAGATAGTTCCAATTCCCTTTTAATTAAGACGTCTAAATAGCCATTGCTTTGGAGACCGCGATTTCCAAACAGTGTAAAAAGAAACAAGCTGAATTGCGATGGATATTCTCCCTCTTTGGCCCTTGAGGAAGGGGACTGTCACCTGTGGGGCTGCGGGGTGGCATTCAAGACCTCAGGTGGGAAGGAACAGAAAAGAGCAGCTGCAATGCAGAGGTGGCCCTGGGACACAGGGTTTTTAAGACACCATGGACTGCGGACAGTAGAAAATGGCTTCTCCGGTTAGCTGGTCATGTGCACAAACAAGTACACCTCTGATTTGTTTGTTTGTTTTCTGTTTAGGGTTTTTTAAATTTGTTTTGTTTTTTAATGACTCAATGGTGACTGGTTTGATTCTCTGACCATCCAAGCCCATTTGCTTAGGCCCTAAGGATGTCCTAGCTGGCCACCCATCTGGTGCTAGGCTCCCGCCCATGAAAATCCTCCAGCTTAGCCCTGAATATTCTTTCTAAAGACAGTTAAGTAAAAGGGCTGACATTAGCATATGTTCCCCCCAAGTGTCCTGTTGAACTTTTTGCTGGGCATTACCCTACCACAGGCTTTCTGGATGCTATCCAATGAGAGATTGGCTTGGAACTGTAAAATTAGCCATCTGCCTATTAAAAATGTAACCAGCTGCATCGGATGAAACACAGTGACTATTGAGATGAACTCATCCGGGAGAGAACTCTCGTCCCCTGCTTGGACATTTTTCCAATCTACTGCTGGACCGAGACACTCCAGCGAAGACCCTGTTGAGAGGAGAGCGGCCAGACTCTCAAGAAAGAGAAGGCTTGCCGGTTTATTTCATTGCTCAGATTTTGTCATTCCTCAGGGCTGACTTGGATCTTTAAGTGCAGAATTCTCTATTGTCCTGCTACTTGTTTAAAGCACCTCTCTGCTTTAGGAAAATTAAAATCTAAAAGTGGGCAGGCAGACTTCAAGATTTCGCCTGTCTGCTCTGATACTCCATTCTTGGGCCTGGACCCTACTGATGAACTTTAATCGCACACCTAAAATACTCCCTGGAGCACAAAACACCTTCAAATGGAGAGCTAGGGATGTAATTATTCCAGGCCAGGAACTCCATCTCAGTCGATATTAGACATTCTGTATTTACTACATGGCCTGTTTATTAAAAATGAGAACTTTCAATCGCTTCCGCTACTTTTTTTTCCTAAAGCCTAATGGAGCATTAAAAAATAATTCATTAACTAATTAACAGAACTGTGTTTATTTACAGTATATAAAATGTTTCTATCAGGAAAATAACACACATAACCCAGCGCTGTGTTGACAGGAAAACATCTGCAGCTTCATTTAATGCATTTGCTAAATGACGAGGAGGAAATCAAAGGATGCTTAAACAACTACTTCTCTGCCTGCGATCCATGTTTCTCTGCGGAGGTCAGAGGCACCGAGGAAAGATGCCCCTGGGGAGCCCGAGACTCTCAGTCCAAACACCCTCCGACAGTGATGGAGGGCCAGTGCCACCAGCGCACACGCATGGGCCTGACGGGGAGAGTGGAAGCCCCGGGGAGCTGGCGGGGTTAAACTGCATGAAGTCCTCTTAGTGCAGGTTTGTCTAAACGTTAACAGCTTCTTTAGATTCAGCCTAAAATTTCCCATTTGGATTTCCTTCCTCCCTCCTTTCCCCGGTCCCTCCCTCTCTTCTTTTCTCTCCTATCCCTTCTCTGTATCTGTTTTTCTGTCAGCATGTGTCTCTTTCTTTCACTCTTATTTTGCTGTGGTCAGGATTCCTTTTTTTTTTTTTTCAAGCAAAAATAATTAGGCCTCAAATAAGAATAGCTTATTACACTTGCCTGCTGGTCACTCTCTGGGAAAACATAGCCCCACCCTCACCTCCTTACCTGCTCCCGGATCTTTCCTCAGCTTGTGCTTCAATCTTCCCCAAGGGCTAAGAGTTTTCTGTCCTTTCTGTCCATCTGTAGGTTTGTCTCCTTGCCGCTCCCGTGATATTATGGGATGGCCTAACAAACACTCACAGCAATGACACCTGCCAATGTGACCCTCAGAGAATTTACCCTTGGTTCATTTCTATCTAAAACTGTTCCGAATTCAGGAAGTGTAGAACGGGTTGTATGAAGTCAGTTTTCCTTTGAGTGCCAGCGCCGACTGAGTGTCTGACCCTGTCGTGGTGGTATAGCTGGATTAAAAGGTCCTGACTGAACTCAGGCAAAGCTGCTCACAGCAGAGCCCTGGGTGGCAATCTAGGGAGAGCTTGCGAGTTATGACTGCACAGTGAACACACAAAATCTTCTACCCAGAGCGGCTGAGACCTGCCATAAATGAAGGTCTGATTAAGATTAGGCTTCAGAACAAAAGACCAAGTCAGCAAACTGTACTCATTGGTCGGGAGAGTTTTAACCATTGGTCCTGGTAAGTTCACACATCAAGAGTTGTGTGTCAGGATCTATTCACTCCCAATTGTAACATGTGCTATGGAACCATATGAGTGCGATCATTCTGTGTTACTGTGTGTTGAGCATGGAATGGATTGCTTCCCTGCCTGGGGCCAGATCAGGGAACCATCCACAAGTCTTCAGTTAGCCCACCCCCCTACACACACACACACACACACACACACAGCATCATATATGAGGTACACAGTTTAAAAATAGAAACCAATATGTATCAATTTCCATCAGAGTTCTTGACAAGAGTTACTTGGCAAAGTATTGCCTTATGCCCTCCTATGACCTATAACCACAGCAGACGACACTGTGGATTGTGACAAGTCTTTCTCAAATCAGTCAGAATGAGGTTAGCAGATGAAACTCTTGGATGAAACTAACAAATACTCAAAAGTGTGGGGACTGTAAACCTGCAGGTTTCTCTGTGTGCCCAAACCAGAGTGAAGTTCATCTCCAACTCCGTCTTCATATGCCACCTCCACACTCGGCCCACAGGTCTGTATGGTCCAGGGTTCAAGTGACAGACTGAAAAATACTTTCTTTTCTCAATTTTATGTCACTTTTAATGGACTCAGATGTTTCTGGGAAACTGAAGAAAACCCATCCTCAAAGAATTAAAACTAATACCAAAAGAATTTTCTGGAAGGAGACAGACTTCTTTTTCTTCTCTTTCCTTTCTTTTTTTTTTTTTCATTGAGAGAATGCTCTCATCGGAGCTCATGGAGTACAGAACCTTCAACAGTGACCTGCTGTCCACAAAATAGCCCAGCTGCTTTTCTGTTTAAAACAGTTCAATTTGGTCCTCCACCCCACATGTAGCCTCCTGGTACTATGCTTTCCCCTCTGTTATCCACCCTCTGTCGTGAAAGCCCATGTGACTTTCACATCCCTGGGCCCTTGCAGGGGACTGTCTTCCCAGCATGGCTTGTGTTTCCCCTGCCTGGTTAGCTTCTGCTTCTCCTTCAAGATCTAGGTCATAATGCAACCTCGCATGTGGTTTATTCATACATCCATTGTTCCCTTCCCTTTGGATAATTTACTTGTAAAGCAGAAAGAGCCTGGAGCAAGATTTCTGACCTTGTAACACTAGCTGGGAATCCGGAGGCATCTCATCTAACTTCCTTGTTCCTTGGGTCTGCCAGGCACAAGATGAGGCTAGAAGGAGCTGAATGTGGTAGGACTCCTGCCCAGTCTCCTAATCCCAGACAGAGGTAGAGGGTGAAGTAGTTCAAGGCTAGCCTGGGCTACATAGTCAGACCCTTCCTCACGAAAAAAAAAAGTAAGTGACAGTCACTAACAAAGGGTTAAGGAAATACAACTGAAACGTTTGAAATGCCCACAAGCACGGGTAAATGCCAGCTCTTGTGTTCCCTAGTGGCTTCCATTTCTGTGTCTGGAAGCGCTACGCTCCCTTTCACTGCCCCGCAGAACCCCAGACATGGGCCTTCATGTATTCAACCTTGCACTCTGCTCTTACCCCGAAGCTTGATAAGGAAAACGTACATACATGTTATCTAAAATCAGAAATCCTGTTTCTTTCACGTGACCTCTGTACACAGTCATGCATTCAAAGAAAGTTCAGAACTTCCCCCTAGGTAGGAGACCACACCAGCCTTGCTTGCCACCTCCTGGTCAGAACATGAGGCTCACAAAACCATGAAGCTGAAGGAAGGTCTGGCCTCAGTCTACACTTTGATCATGAAGAATCCGCATGTCCTCATGTCAGGTAGGAACAGGGCTGGGTTGTCATAGGCCAGCAGATGGCAGATGTCCTTTTGTGGGAGTGTCCCCATGAAAACAGGTTCTACAACCAGACTGCCTGGGTTGGAGTCCCTGCCACAGCACCTAGCCTCTGGGTGACCCTTCTGTATTGGGTCACCTTGCCTTTACAAGGTGAACAATGTAGCCATGGCCTCACGGGGTTGATGTGTTCCTGGCACAAAACATGCACTTTCTAATGCCATTTCTGTCACATGAGGCCTCTTGGTTGGTGCAGCCGAAGGGAAAGGAAAGGCACAAAAGGGGGTGGGTTGTGAGCAAAGGTGCTGCCAAGCTGGGAGAGCTTGCTCTCTCCTCCTTGTGTTTGGATTGCCTTTGGAAACAGCACCGCGCTCCACCAACCTCAGTGGGAACACTGTGCTGAAATGTCACTCCCCGGATTTGACATCTCCTTATTCTTCCTGCTACTGTTTGCTCCTTTGTTGCTTTGAAAATATGAATTAATGATGAATATTAATGAGCCCTTGACAAGACGAACTTCCATCGGGACTCAAGGAACACCAGGAGCATCAAGGCTTGCGACATGTCTACAGAGGGGGAAACTTCCCCGTTCTACCAGCCCAAATTTTCCTTCCCCTTTTCCTCCTGTCCTCCTTTCTTGCCAATAATTTTTTTAAAAGATTGATGAAAGCCTCATGAATGTGGCTTTGAACTTGCTCATATGGTTATTTTTTTAACACAGTTGCTTTTATGAAAATCTCTCTGGATTCCTCTCTCTCATCCCAAGCTCTCTGCTTTCCCATTTATTGTCTCTGGTGCTAATAGGGAACTTGTGGAATTTGGGAAGTAACCAACCAGAGGGAACCTGGGGCGTTGAGACTGAATACGAAGTGACTTCCAACCAATGCCAATTTCCCTTCCCCTTTCAATAAAACAAAACATCATCATCATCATAATAATCAAGAACAACAACAACACACACACACACACACACACACACACAAACCCAGCAACATTTGCCTGCTGTTGAGATCAAAGGCAACTTTTATGACGTGGTCTGCAATACTATCTCAGCAATATGGCAGATTTTTGAGCATTAAGAGGGGAGAAAAAGAGAAAGTCCGGAGTGGTGCCTGCCTGTGATTGAAGTCCTTGGGAGAGAGAGGCAAGAAGTCCAAGAGTTATTGGCCAACCTGGGCGATACAGTGAGACCTTGTGTCAAAACCAAGGGAAAAACAAAAGCCAAGGGGGTGGGGGTGTACGGAAGAAGAAACTATAGTATGCAAAACTCTAGAATAAAGTGGGTTTAGAGAGTATAAGCACGGGTTGCTTTCTCCTCTGTGTCAGTGCTTAACTGATGGTTCTCGGAGTACTGAATCAACAGCATATTAGGAATTGTGTCAAGAGACAAACAGCCTCTTTTTTGGGGCTGACTCTTCCCTTGGCTGCACGCTGCCAGGAGGCCTGGATATTATCCATGAGAAGAAACCCCAAAGAAAGGCACTTGGTGAGAGTCTGAGCTTCCTAAGCCATCACAAATGAAACCCTCACCGAACTGAGAGCCACAAAGGAACTCTGCATCTAACACTGTGGACACGAATGGCAACTAGCTTGTGACCATGTGGCTTTGCCTCCCGGGTCTCAGTTTGCACGGGTGTCAAATGGGGATACAGCTAGAACGTGAATGGCTGTGGAGGGGATGAAAT
Organism: Ondatra zibethicus; assembly: GCA_004026605.1. Lineage (NCBI taxonomy): Eukaryota > Metazoa > Chordata > Mammalia > Rodentia > Cricetidae > Ondatra > Ondatra zibethicus. The sequence goes on from PVIU01008832.1 coordinate 38,448, forward strand.
CGGGAATCTGTCAGAACCTAGGAGGCTGAGGAGGGCTTAGTGCCGTGATGGGTAGGGAGTGAGTGATGCAAGCCCGTTCTTGACACTTAGGCCAACCCGCACACTGACTCCTCTTTATTGTAGATGAAAGCAGTGTTCCCAGACTTCATGAAGAGCGTAGCTTTGCTCTGGGAGCTCTTCACTAGGGCTGGAACCCTTTGCATCCACTGAAGTGGCTGAGATACTTTCTTTGACTAGTGTCAACATTTCAAGTGGAATGAGCTTCCCATTTGCCCCTCCTACAGCTTTCTGGTCATTTCCCCACGAAACCATATGTCACCTCTTAAGATTATTCACTTATTCAACAACAAACATGACCCTCCCCCTTCTCCCAGCCACCCCCTTCCCCCATTTCCCTCCAACCCTTTTCTGGCAGTGGTAGCAGGAAGCAGTGGCTGGGGGAGGCCACAAGCTTGCAGAGAGAAATAAAACAGATCATTTCTCTGCTTAAGAAAGTCATGAGCAGGGCTGGAGAGATGGCTCAGAGGTTAAGAGCATTGCCTATTCTTCCAAAGGTCCTGAGTTCAATTCCCAGCAACCACATGGTGGCTCGCAGCCATCTGTAATGAGGTCTGGTGCCCTCTTCTGGCCTGCAGGCATATACATAGACAGAATATTGTATACATAATAAATAAATATTTTAAAATTAAAAAAAAAGAAAGTCATGAGCAAAAGGGTGACACCGGGTCTGTAAACAAGAAACAGTTTGGTCCGGGGGCTAAGAGTATATAGTCTCTGAGCCAGACTGCCTGGACTCATAGCCTAGCTTTACACAGAACTAAATAGCTCTGTGATAGTGGGTGAATTCATAGGCTTCTCTGCACCCCACTTTTACATCTATTGAAGAAGAATGAATCTATATTTCCCTCGTGGGGCTGAATAAGTTAGTAGGTCTATAATGTTTAGAATGGTGCCTGGAGCATACTACACAGGATCCCTCTTAAAACAGAATGAATTAAAATGTCCTGGCGCTTGCTGTGGTTCAAGCCCTGAGCTGAGGGCCTTGTACTGATGGTGCTGTTTTACCTCCGAAGACTCACAGGCCAACCCAGGACAAGCACTTAGTCTTGGTGACAAAATGGGCTTTGGGAAGTCTCTGTCCTTAAGATTGTGGAAAGGTGTGCTGGTTCGTCTTTTGTCAACCCCATACTTGCTCAGTCATCTGGGAAGAGGGAATCGCAGACTGAGAAAGTTCCTCCATCAGATTTGACCTGCGGGCCGCTCTTGATTAACGATGGATGCTGGAGGGCCTGGTCCACTGTGGGTGCCATCTCTCAGCAGGTGGTCCTGAGATACATCAGACAGTAAGCTGACCAAAGCAGGAGGAGGAAGCCAGTAAGCAGTTTCTCTGTGGCCTGTGCTTCAGTTTCCGCCTGGAGTTCCTGCTCTCTCATTCATGAGGGACTCCAACAGTAAGATGAAAGAAACGCTTTCCGTTTCAACTTGCTTTGGGTTAGTGGTGTTTTATGGTGGCAACAGAGAGCAAACTAGGGAAAAGGGGCTGAGCAAGATGCTTTGAGTGGATGATTAGGGCTGGGCCAGCGAGCAGTAAGGCCATAGCAAAGGACCTCATGGGGTTTAAGTAACATCCCGGGTTCACAGAACCGGACTGAAGGCATCACTCAAACCTTGTGCATTGGTATGCTTTCTGTTGCTATAACTAGGTACTACACTCTAGATAACTTTTTAAGAAAAGACATTTTAATAACTTGTTGCTCTAAACATTTAACAATATGATGTCGTGCTCTTGTGAGGGCTCCATGCTGCACCAGAACATGTCAGAGAGTATCACACGAAGAGACAGACTCAAGATAGCCAGCTTGGGGCTCTCTCTTCTTCTACACATCAATGCTATCATGAGGCCCCCACCTTCAAGATCTTCTCTAATGCCAATCATGGTCCAAAGGCCCTTCTTCTAGAGACCGTGAATAGATGATGGTGGGGAGTGGGTCTCAACAAGAGTTCAAACCACTGGCCCCAGGAGTGTTCCTACTGTTGCGCTGGTCACTGACCCGACTGGATGAACTCACAGAGGTCGAGAGCATCATGAAAGCTGAAATCTGGGGGCTGGAGAGATGGCTTAGTGGTTAAGAGTATTGCCTGCTCTTCCAAAGGTCCCGAGTTCAATTCCCAGCAACCACATGGTGGCTCACAACCATCTGTAATGAGGTCTTGTGCCCTCTTCTGGCATGCGGGTATACATGCAGACAGACTATTGTATACATAATAAATAAATAATTAATATTTTTTTAAAAAAAAAAGAAAGAAAGCTGAAATCTGCCCATCCTACCTGTGGGGCACAGGGACAGTGATATGGACCACATGATCTATCCATCTTCTCCCCTTCCTTCCCTCCACAGCTTTCCTCCCTCTCTCCCTTCCTTCCTTTCCTTTATTTCTCTCTCTCTCTCTCTTTTTTTCTCTCTCTCAACAGCAATAGTCATGCACTAATAGTATTCACCCAGTTTGATTTGATGATGTGGTAATGACTCAATCCGCACGATAAAATACATTACGGACTCTTACAGGTCAGAGAACATGATTATTTATCACAGGCCAAGATGTAGTCACATGTCATGTGATCCTGCAGAGCTCTAAGTGGCTTTGGTCATGGCTGGGCTGACTCAGCCTGAAGGAAGGGCAAAGCAGATGTGGTTCATTAGGACTGCAGGGAATGTTTAGACTGGGTGCAACTGACACCAGCCACTGTCTCCGTGTTTTCCCGGAGATGACATTTTGCACACTACTTGGGTAGCCCTCTACTTCCTAAAATCCTTCCAGACATTGTCAAGGAGACTCTTGAGAAGAAGGACTTAGCCAAGTTTAAAGGATACAGACCAATAAGATGAGTACAAACAGCAATTCACAATTATGTCTCTATTTGCACTTCCAGGGTAATATTACAAGAAAAGAGCAAGACTTTTGTCCCTTTAGGACACCAGTAGATCTGAATTAGTGACTGTCATCCAAATGCTGCTCATAAAGCCATGTTGAATCCAGTGACATCTTCATCTTTAGTAGAATAATAGAGCTCTCTCTAGATTCATGATGGGCAGGCGATTCCAAAATAAGAGCATATTTACAAATTACCAATAGTTTCTCTTCAATGACTCATAAATAGGACAGAACCATTAGTCAACCATGCCCCCAAACTGTTTTTAATATCCAAATAAGAAGTAATTTACCCACGTGTTGTCTGGCCTTTGAGCTTCACAACTAACTGGCAGAAAATCGTAAGCCACTCCTATATCCAGGGATCTGAGGACTGGCATCCTCCAATCATACGACACTTGAAACAAAAAGGCAGGTGTGTATAGTGGCAGATGTTCCACAAACCCCTCCAAAAAATAAGGATTCTTGTTCCAAGGACTAGAGCGATACTGCGACAATGAGTCTTTCTGGGAACATGACAAGGCTCATTGTTTTGATATGCATCTGCCACCAGGACAAAAACATGCATTGTGTGTGAGGACATGACAACCTCCAGACACGCTTGGCTATGAAGTTCTAAAGCACGTAGGTGTTCATTTGACTCACGTCCGTGTCGGCAACTGTGGGGGAAAGGATATAAATCCTGGAGAAAAGAACTCTCCTGAAGGACGTATCGGCAGTGCCGGTCTTGGCTGGTTTGCGTATGTAGCACGAGAGGGGCAGAGGAGTAACTCCAACACCAGTGTTATGCTGAAATAAGCCTGGGTCTTGGCTGAGTGCAACTCCACTCTCCAAGTAGCCATGAATATGAATTGGTGCCAGTGGGAAGCCTGGGCTTGGGAAGAGAGAGAGCCCAAGCCAGAGTAGGAAGGAAAATTCTGAATCCATCAGTTGATGAAGGGACAGATGAAAAATGTGGAAGAGGACAGCAGGACATTAACACGATCTCTGTCACTCATAACCACACCGAATGCTCTGAGGGAGACAACCTTAGGGGAGCTGGGGCTTGATGAGAGGCGAGAGAGGAGGAGAGAGACAGAGAGAGAGATGGTGGGGGAACGGGAGCGGAAAGTCATGAATAGACTTCCCTAGAGCTCCTGGTAGGGTACCCCCTTTCTTGGAAACCCTAAAAATACCCAGAAAATGTTGACCAGAGTTCAGGAAGAGGATGCAAGTCAGCCTGGAGTGCAAAACTGGTCAGGTAGCAGTGCCGCTCACCATCTCTGAGATTTAGTAGACGTTTGTTGGATATCTTGATGTCATGTGTACTTCAATCCATTCTCTTTTACCCTCTTAATAATGTGAAAACCAGACCTGTTGACTGGAGTTTCTGCTACATACTAGTACTAGGTACACACAAGTAGAATCCAGTTAGAGGTGCTTTAATGGGAGTCTTTTCAAAGCGCTTTGAAATTCTATAGAAGTTGAGCATGAAGAGCCATCTTCTCTTACATATGAAACAAGTGCTTTGCTGTGGGTGTTCGAGTCCTCATTGCTGTTGTGGAACAGGAAGGGTGGGTATAAAGAGATACCTAAAAATTATAATAAAGCCAAAAACAACATGCAAAAATAGTCCAAAATAAAAATCAATGTGATCCTCTGAGAAGGATATCCCTTCTTGCAAAACCTGTTTAACCTTACTGAAAGTGTGGAAAATTAATCAGAGAAATTCAGAATATGGCTTGCTCTATGGGACTCTGCTGAGACTCTTCAAATGGTATGACCTGACTAAGACCAGAAGACAGGGTCAACGTCCGGATAGGAAGCAAAAACAGGAGACCCTATGAAATACAAGGGATCTGGATGAATCTTGGATTTAAAAAAAAAATCAAAACAGAATTTTTGCTTTTATCTTTTTTGAAATTTGAAGATGGACACTGTTTGATGATGTTATTGAATTAATGACCTGCAGAGATGTTTTATGGTGTGCTGACCAAGACAGGATTGTCTTCTTCCCTGAGTGATGCACTGAAGGATGTAAATAGAAAAAGGAATAGATTGCAATGTCTGGAAACTGCTTAGAGGTATGCTGTGTGGGTGTGTGTCTGTCTGTCTGTCAATGTGTGTATGTGTGTGTCCCTGAGTATGTGTGCTTAGAGGTATGTTGTATGGGTGTGTGTGTGTGTCTGTCTGTCTGTCTGTCTTTGTGTCAATGTGTGTCTCAGTGTGTGCTTGTGTGTGTATGACATTGTGTGCACATGTGTGTGTCAGTGTGCATATGTGTGTGTGTCTTGCACGTCAGTATGTGCATGTGTGTGCATGTTTAGAGAAAGAAACAGAGATGCACTTCGCTCAGTAAATAGTAGTGAGGGTTGACGTTAGATGATGACATTTGATCATTTCTTATACTGTTGCTTTCAACGTTCCTTGTGGGGTGTGAAATTTTTTAATTAAAAAAGATTCTTGTTTTAAAGGAAAAGATCACAAAAAAAAGAACAGAGAAAAGAGCAAGGAAATTATCTCTGTAAAAATCACACAGCTTCCTTGACCCAGACTTCCTGCTGTCATTGCTAGCCCTCTTTTTTTCAATGTGGTTCCGTCAGGTGTTCTTTGCCCCCTTTTAAAAGAAGGAAGAAAGGTTCTAAATGAGTATGGGCCCTTCTGCTCTCCCACTTAAGGGGGGGGGGGCTCGTTTTCACACCATCCTGCAAATTGAGAGGCACTCTTCTTTGTCCTTCTAGAAATGCATCATTGTCACAGACTGAGAGTTCTTCTGCATCAGAGGGGTTGACCTTGAAGTGCCGAGAGACACTCCTGCACATGGTGTGCCATCATAAACTTCAAGTTTATCATCTCAAGGCAAGTCCTGGTCTGCCCAGCTGACCCTTCTGTCTCCAAGAATCTTGTGGGAAGTACTCAACACCATCCCATGATAGTGCCCACTCTCATACCTTTAAACGTCCCTGGAATGCCCTCTGAGAGGTCCACAGCGGAAGCCATGCTCTCTCTAGCACCATTGGGAGGGCATTAGACAGACTTCTCAAGAGGGACACGTGGAGGTAGAGCCAAGGCCACTGACCTTGGCCCAAGGAAGACAAGCTTTGTAGAAGGTTGTGAGCAAGTCTCCAGGGGTCTAATAAAACAGAAAAGAGAAATGAGATGGATGCTCTAGGGCCAATAAAGACCCGGGACAGGTCAGCTTCTAGTGGGAAACAACTTTAAAGGAGAGTGGGCAAAGGCAGGGTGCTGGGATGTCACTGCAGGCAGAGAATTCTCCATCAGAGGAAGAGTGAGCACAGAGGCCACGCCCACTGAGTGAGGACTCTGTTCTTCGTAACTGAAGCACCAAGCAAAGCACCCAGATCCCGAAGAGTCCTCACCAGGCTGCTCACATTTCCCTCTTCTTCAACTGCCTGGTGACAGAGCAGTTTCTCTGACGTAGAACCAATAGCAATCATTCAGGTCCCTAGAGAGCCTGTCCTCCTCATGGTATCCTTGGCTGCCCACAGACCCATGGAAGCCTGTCACCTGACACAACAGGTGGCAATGGGAGGCTAAGGTACCTCTGGAGGAGTCTCTATCCTCCTTGCTCTCCATGCGTCACTCCGGTGATCACCAGGTTCTTTCGACAGCCCACTAAAAAGAACTCACAGGCGCTCAGGCTCCCAACAGGAAAAGCTTGGAGCCCTGTTGTTGGAAATAGTTCCCAACCTGCATCTCAGGCAGGTATTTTTAGGTTCTGTCTTGAAGACACGGAAACTTTCTTACATTTCAGCTTCTTTGTCTGGAACCACTGCAACCCCAGACATGTCATTGAAAGGGGGTATAATTGTGGTCTCCTCCACCCAGCAATCTGAGCTTGTCTGAAAGGAGCTTCCTGCTGTGCAGCAGGGGGGTTAGAGAGCCTTTTCTGGCAAGAGAAAGTCAAAATGGATTTTTTAAAATAATAACATGTTGATCAGGAAGAGAAAAAAAAATCTCGAGGAGAGGGGGCTGAGCAGGGGGCTGACCTGGAGAGGAAGAGTACCTATTGTATTGGAGCCTGGTCTTGGTTCTTAGTGTCAAGCTACGGAATCCAAGCTTGGAGGAGCTAAAGTCTCCTAACTGAGGATAGGGAATAAAAATGCTTGGAATCATCCATGTTAGATCAATGGCTGCTAGTGATATGAGGTTCTCCAGGAAGTAATTATAATTGTCAGTCGCTGAGCATAGCCTGGAACTGAAAAAAGAAATAGAAAAACTGAAAGGATGCTGAGCAGGTATAGAACTGACAGATGCATGTCGGCTGTGCATCAGATGCATGCCGGCTGTGCGTCAGAGCTGGAAGAAGGGATGTTTAAGTTCAGAGAGCACGAGCACCTTCTTAGAGAGGTCAACAAAGGTAACGCAGGGCAGGACTCAGTTTTTAAAAGAGAAAAAAAAAGTCTTAAGGGCTGATTTAACTGTAGAATGATCCTGAGTAACTGAAAGGACCCATGTGACCACGGGACCATGTGACCATGAAAAGCTACGTTTATCAAGTAGCCCATGACAGACAGTCATGCCCGTTGTCAGTGTGCTTTGAAACTGCACAGCAAAGCAATGTTGACTGAGGGGAAGGGGGTGTGTGGGATTGGTTTAATTAAATAAATGCTAGATTTTCCCATAAGAGTCAAAAACAAAGCAATTGCCCACAATATCCAGCCAGGAGCTCACCAGCCATTGATTGTCGAAGTTTACCTTGAGTAGAAAGCAAATACCTGATCCAGAAGTGGGACTGAAGGAGGATCGGAGGACACCCCAGTATCTGCAGGGCTTCCCTTGGGAGCCTGCCACCATCCAAAGCCAAAGTTCACTTTGTGGATTGGAGATAAAGGGACTCTGTGATTGGCAGAGCCCAGAGTTGGAAACTAAAGAACTGCAAAATGACCACCACAACACATGAACCCCAAAGTAGGATGCACCTGAGAACAGGGCCCTCCCTGCATCTCTACCAGTCCCACAGTCCCACAATAGGGTCTCTCTTGCTGGAATGATCCTCACCTGAAATGAGGATCATCTCTCTCTCTCTCTCTCTCTCTCTCTTTCTCTCTCTCTCTCTCTCTCTCTCTCTCTCTCTCTCTCTCTCTCTCTCACACACACACACACACACACACATACACACACACACCCCAAACCTAATGCTTACCAACATCTATGGGCATTACTATATGGTAATATGAATACTGTAATCTTTTACCTGGCCTTCAGAACTATTCCCATAGCACCTTGCTGTGAAGATGGGGGAGTCGGACTTCAATGAGTGAGCCATCTGACTCAAGGGCAGACAGTGGGTACACCTTGAACTCTGACCTGATCTGGATTCTCAGCATTACGCCACAGTCTCTTCTTGAAACACTCAGTTTTGTTTTCTTTTCACGACAACTGGGTGGGGAGGCCTCTGTCTTTGACAATCAGGAGGAACAGCTAACCTCTACGAAGGTCACTTGGGAAAGTCGTAGGCGAATCAGATGAGAATGTGGCCCAGATTGAGGATCTGTAACTGAGCAGGAGGAGACCTGGGTCCCACATTCCGCATTTCCTCCAGTCTATCGCAAAGCTGGGCACAAGACCTGGGAGAAGCAAGTCGAAAAATCTGAGGGAAGCAGGTGTGGTGGCTCACACTGGTAAGGTCACCCTTGAAGAAGGTGGTAAGAGGATACTGAGTTCAAGGCCATCCTGAGAGACACAGTGAGAAAATCTCAAAGAGAAGGGAAAAAATCTAAGGGAAGAGACAGGACACAAATGGCTGTCAAACCTTTTAGCCTCGGATTCTTATGAAAGTCAGAAATTGTTTTAAAAATTTCAAAAGGCCTACCCGGCTCACATACAGTGAGAGAGCGGAGTTGAGCAGAGAAGCGACTTCATGCTAACTTGGCATGCTAGAAGGCAGAACGGCATAAAGGGAAGTTAATTAAGTCCCAGACTAGATGCTGAGAAGCCCCTGTCCTGGAGTGGAAGGAAATTAGCCTAGGGTTGAAAGCGAAGTTGTGCAGAGTGGGGTGGAATGCTGCTTTTTTTTAGCCTTTCTTTCCCCCATCTTTTGCCTTGGTGGCAAGGGCAGGGACTAGGGAAAAAGGGAAAAGAAATCGAGGCTCCCCAGATCTGCAAGTTGCTCCTTCTCTGGACAAGAACTGTCTGGCAACCAGAGGGAAGCCTGAAGCAAGAAGCAGGTCCCATTCCAACACCATCCAAGAATCTTTCTTCTGTTTCACTACTTGTCTCCCTGCTTTGACTTCTCTATAGGCCAGAAAGGGCTATTACAGAGTGTTAAAGACATTGCCAGTTTAATCAAGCACAAAACATATGTAGAATAAAAGAAAATGTCCATCTTTTTATGTGTTCTTCCTATGACTTCTGGTTCCCCACACATGGAAGAACATATCATATCTGTGACATGGCTACCTGCCTGATAGCAGCTTCCAAATTATTAAACTTGACCTTAGAGGCAACCGTCATCCTTTGCAATGTGTGCTTTTGAGCAAACACCCAGAATTAAACCCAGTACATGAGAATCAATGCCACCACTATCTTCAAGTCCCAGAAGGCTTAGGAGATGCTGAGGAAAAATTATGCCTTTGCGGTTGCCGTCAGAGATTCTGCTCTATAATTGTGTCTATTCCTGCACTCGTCCCAAGAAAGCTCCCAGCTTCAAAGCCACACATTTTTATTAAGCATATCCTGTACTTGATGATTGCTCTCTACTCTACAGGATGGTGGGTCTTCAATGCTCAAAGTGAGTTTTTCCATGATTGCAAATGGGTTAAACACTATACAGATGCTCGTCCACCCCATAAGGGGCCAGAGGAAATGGAAAGCGAGCCCCTAAATGGTGCCATCCTCAACCCCTCACATGCCACCTTCCTGCACACGATGGCTGAATCCTCTCAACCCTTATTTTTCCATGCAAGTTGAGGAGACTCTAGAAAAAAAAGAAAGAAAACAATGAGCACGAAGCTCGGGCAGCCCAGCATGCGTGTGTAAATGTCAGGTTGTACGAGAGTTATAATTAAAGTCCAAGATGACAGATAACTATAAAATCAGATTGGTTCCTTTCCACATGGAAGGAAAACATAATGTTGTCATCCAACCAAGGCTTTTTTTGTAAATTGAAATTACAGTTTTATTTGGAGCTATTTTTAAAAGTCCATTAATTAAAACTCGGTAGCCAAGCCGGTGCAAGAAATTCCGTAAATGGTGTCAGATTTGATGATCACCAGGGGCGATAAGCACAAGACAATGTCATCCAAATATCAAATTCTCTAAATCTAGGTTTGTTTGTTTTTTTTATTGAAAATAAACAAATTCGGGGGCAAAAAAATAAGAAAAGATATGTGCAAAATGTAATGATAATGGTTGACTTCTAAACAGCCAAGGAAATTATAGTCATCATGTGTGGGGAAAGAACACCTCTTAATTGCATTTCATTATAACGTACCTTTCTTTGCTCAGTTGTATATATTAATTATAAAACTCGTGCTGCAGAGTGGAGGTTCTACAATAGTTTCCCCTGCCTCCCTTAATTCTGTCTGCAGCAGGATGGAAGAACAATATCATCTGTCATCTGCAGAAAGAGCTTTCAAAGACAAAATCATAAAAAGAATGAAAGGCTATTATACAAAAAGAGGGGAAAATGCTTTGATTTCACAGATTTTCTACTTATTAATGTTTAAGGTTATCCATTCTGGGAGCAAAGTATCTTCTCATACTGGCGGGTGTGTGAGTGTGCGTGTGTGTGTGTGCACTTATGCGTGTGTTTAGGTTACACCACTTTCTGATACTAGATCACATGGCACCATATGCAGTAGGTAGACAATTGCTAACTGTGGCAAGAGGGCGGAGGAGTAAAAGATGCTTTGTAGACTTAAAAACTTTTCCAAGATGAGAAAAAGAGAAAGTGGTAGATGGGATGTGAAGCCCAAGGTTTTGGTGAAGATAAGGTCTGCTCACACTAGCTGTGGGTAAGAGACTTGAAGCCCAAGCAAAAACAGAGGTGGGCACACCAACATCTTCTGGTGAAACCAGAGGTGTGCTGGTAAAACCAAAGTAGCCTTAAGCACGCATGGAGAAAAAGGTGAGATCCATTTGACAGGACTTAAGATGTGGATAAAGAGAAATCCAGGATTGGGTTCCCAACTTTTAGGAGATCTGTGTGAATAATTACAGTTTTCTGGGCGGAGTTCCGCAAGGTCCCACCTCCTTAGCTGAACTTAACTGCAACAGCTACCTTCGGGCCTTAGTGCTGGAAGTGTTGTCTGAGGAGCAGTAGCCCCTGCCTTACCCTGGAGGTTGGTGGAAAGACAGACATCCCCTCTGCCCACACACACTCGTGGAATCAGAATGGACACCACATGACACACAGGTACTTTGACGTGTGGAACAGGCCAGAGCGACATATCTGGACTCTGCAGCCCGGTAGTTGAGATTCTCCTCCACATGCATGAGGCGCTTGGACTGCAAAGGATAGGCTAGCCTGGAACTTCTTGCTTCAATCTCCCAAGTGCTGGGATGGCAGTGTGAGTAACTGTGCCCAGTTTGGTGCCATTTACTTGCCACATCTAAGGGGAGGGTAGCATTGGCATCTCATGGACAGAGAATACAGCTCAACTCTCACGGCATCCAGGAAAGCCCCTGAAAAAGAGGGTTATCAGCCCCTTCAAGGTGCACAGTACCTTCAGAGCAGAGTCTAAAAGAAAGGGCATGGTCTTGAGCCAGCAAGACTAGGTCAATTGCACTTTCGTTTTCAAACTGAAAGGCAAACTAGAATCAGCATCCTCCAGTGTGTAGCCCCCACCCTCTGCTCTGATGACCCAGGGACCCACAGCAGAGCTCTGGAGCTGATTCCCCCAGCCCTTGCCCGACTGAGGCTTGAGACTTGGCGCCAACATCCTGGATTTGCCTTGGGGAGACACTAAGCAGCTACCGGCCCACAGCTGCAGAGGTGACAGAGGAGCACCCACTGCCTCGCTCCCAGGCCTCGAATCCTGGTGAGTCAACCCGAAAGCACCTTGGGCATCATCCTCCAACCTCTTCTGCCAAGCAGGAAAAGCGGGGCGGCCAGGAGCTGAGGGACCTCAAGTAACCGTGCTCTGAAAGCACCTGAGAGGTTGAGGTCATGTGCCCTCTGCCTCCATGGAGGAACCGAGGCTGGAGGCCAGAACCGCCTTCACTGCAGGAGACTGGAGCACAGGTTCCGGTCCTCGCCTTCGCCCCAGAGGATCAAATTAGCTACTTCCTGAAGACCAAATAAAAGGGACACAGGGACCTCGGTGATGGGCAAGCCCATTGTTTCCTGGTCTGGGGGTAGGGTAGGAAGGAGGCATCCCCACCACCCATGCCTGCTGCCTAGGCCTTTAACCCCTTTGCTCCCCTGTACCTTCCAGTCATCCTAGAGCCCTAACCGGAGAAGGAAGGCCATCACCTGCTTCCGTTGCCTTCCCAGCCCTCTCAGGTTTGGGCAGTTTCCCCTTGGTAAGCTTCAGCCTTAATTATTAAGCTTTCCCTTGGTCCAGTATTGGGGTTTCTCCCTTAATTTTCCACTTACTGTAAGATTTCGTTAACAGCGGACTGGAGGTGTCCTGCCAAACTTGTTAAATGTCACCAGGGAAGTAAGTTGGGGTCCTCGCTTAGGAACTCTTAAACAGACTCAGAAGGGAGCCTGAGGGCTATTTCATTCGCGTTTAAGAGAGAAAGCCTAGGGATCGCAAGGTGTAGCTCTCAGCAGCCACAGCAGGGAGAGGAAAGGAGAAGAGCAGAAATAGAACCATGCCTTTTGAGTTAAGCCAACATGGAGGTCAGTTACATAGCAGTCAAGAAGCCACATAGCGGGGAGGAGAACTCCAGAGAAAGAGCAAGCCAGAGTGTTAGTGAAAGCTTGCTTAGAGCACAGATAAAGACGGGGATGGGGCTTGGGGGAAGAGCCAGAGAGTCCCAGAGAAAATAAAAGGCAGAAGAAATCAATCAAATCAGACCAAACGAGTTGCCTTTTGGGGCTCCTTTTTACTGATTTATGAGTGGGAGGGGGTGGAGGCAGGGGTGGGTCTAAGTCCATTACCCGGATGCCCAAAGCCTTAGAATGTGGGACAAAATTCACTGTAGAAAGGTAGCTGAAATCTCCTGGGGCCGGGGGTGGGGAGATGGGGGGGTGGGGGGGCAAGGTTGAGCTACCTTCAGTGTTTGCTAGTCTCGGGCATCTCAGGCTCTGTGGGGGAAGGATCCGCTGGATCTGAAGGGCAGGGCAGGGAACTAGGTCTGTGCTCAGAGGTTCTGTGTTGTAGGCAGAGAAGCGCTAGGTGTAGACCACACCCAAGCCAGAGATCCTAGAGTTCTCATCCACCCGAGGGAGATGAGATCCCTGGGTGGGCGAGGTGTGTGGGATGAGGGTGCTTCTGGATTTGCCAGAAGTTGAAGCACCCAGGGGCAAGTCTCTCACCCCGCACAAGTAAGTGGTGACATCTCACAACCCCCAGCCCCCCCCCCCCGCCACTTCCCAAATTGGAACAGGGAAGAAATGCTTTCTTTTAGTGAAAACACTTTAGATATTGTGGTGGTTTGAAAGAAAATGGCCCCCCAAAACAGTGTCACCGATGGGAGGTGTGACTTTGTTGGAGGAAGTGTGTTGTCACTGTGGGGGTGTGTTTTGAGGTCTCATATAGGCTCAAACTACTCCCAGTAAAAGGGCCCACTTCCTGTTGCCTTCCGACCAATATGTAGCCAGCCCCATGCCTGACTGCATGCCACCATGTCCCACCATGATGACGATGGACTGAACCTCTGAAATGTAAGTGAACATCCCAATGAAACGATTCCCTTATAAGAGTCGCCATGGTCACTGTGTCACTTCACAGCAATAGAAAACCCTAACTAAGACAGACACATTGTAATTATTTGCATAGAGCAAATTTTTGAGAAAAACTCTTTTGGGCCTCAAAAAGGGAAAGAAGAAAGAATGTGTGCCCTCTATCATGGAAAAGGCTCTGAGAGAGACTCCTTTAGGGATTCCCCGCTACAAAGAAGACATGTGGTAACTGCTCATCATATCAAAACCAGGTGCTCTCCCCTCCCCAGCTCGCTATCCACCCTCTGGAGAGTGCTCCCCAGGTTTGGCAATCCACAGTTGCTCAATGTCTTTGTGACTTCAGATGCTCTCTTACCTGTGTGGACAAGGAAGCCCAGTCCGGTGATGGTAGCACCCTGGGAGCCTCTGAAGCACTGATGCCCTGTCACCTCAGCAGCGCTGGTGAACACATCAGGCACTTTACTGCCATCTCCTTTAAGAAGGGAGAACAGACATTAGGAAGGCTTGAGTTCGGGGCTGATTTTCCTAGGGTTTCCAGAAATGAGGAAAGAAAGGGGAGAAGAGTGAGCAATGCAGCCATGCAGCAATGCCTTGAGCAACAGGTTCTTCCTGTGTCTGCTGATCTCAGATGGGAGGGATGACAGGCACACTCTGCGATCAGGCAGCCTGGCTCTAAATTCCCTCTGCAGTTACAGGCTACATGAAGCTAGCAAGTCATTCACCTTCCAAAGCCTTGCTGTTCTTGTTTCGAAAATGGGACCGAAGAATCATTTACAAAGGCATTTTGAGGATACAGTCATAAAACGAACGTCCTGAACATCACAAGGTTTTGGTGCCTGCTGGTGTCTGGCTTAATAAAGAAAATCAAAGAATGGTATTTAACATGGTGGAAGTCAGCTCATTGAAATGCCCAGCACCAACTCTTTAAAATGAGGTGGGAAGGGCACATAAAAGGAGTCTGGGGAAAGACATTACTGCCTTCAGGAATGGAAAAGTGTTTACTACTTAGCACCATTAGCTTCGTGTTGTCTGAAAAGGGGGCCCAACCTCAACGCCAGACAGAATCGCTCAGGAAACCAGGGTAATCGGTGTGAAAGAATGTTTCACTGGTTATTAAAAACCTCAGGCTACATAAATCTATGTGAAACCTATAAAGTACATAGGTATGTAATACCAATGTTAAGATCTAGGTCCTTGATCAATATTTTCAAGAAAAATTATACAATAGTTATCCAAAGTCTACCATAGTGCAAGATTATGTGCAAAATGGAAGTCTTTTTTATCAGATAAAGAAGTAAAGAAATAATATCATTGGTAATAATTGAATGTGTTAGTGCTGGTTGATGACTAAGAGTTACCCTACTTTGAAAAACAAAACATACAAACAACAGCAAACCTTCCAAGAAAGCACACAAGGAGAGAACTGGCCAAAGGCACTTTGAAGAAAGGTCCATGCGGCCAGAGGGGAGATGGAGACTCTGACCTCTCCAGGCTACACAGCACTCAGCAGATGCTCGCTCATGTGCTTGCGAGTGCGGAAAGGAACCAAGAGGTCAGAAAGGGAAAGGTTGACACCGAAAGCAGTACTTGACGAATTTCATGTTGTCTCCAGCTTGAGCCCTCTCAGTACCACCAGATTGTTGGAGATGGTTTCGGGGTGCTCGAGCCCTGGGGACAGAGACCCCTTACCAACCCTAGTTTGGTGCTGCTGGATCGGAGCCCCAGCATTCAGGAGGTAGAGACAGGAAGAGCAAGAGTTCAAGGTTGTCCTCAATTACAGGAAACCTTGTCTCAAAAGGGGTTGGGGAGGTGAGGACAGCAGGGTAAAGGTAAGAAGGCAAGAAGGAAGAATTGAAGAGAAGAAATCAAGATATGTCCTCAGATCCTTACACCACCTCTTCCTTGCTATTTGACTTTGGGCGTAAGACTTTACCTCCTTGACACCCTTTCCCCACCCCTCCCCACCCCCATCTCCCTGTCAGGAAAAGGGAGATCCTTCCCTTCTGAGGCCTGCTTTGAAGACTGGGTGATAGGCATAAAACCTCAAATCCGGACAAGTCTCAGGGAAGGGTCTCTGAATTGCATTCACATGGCTTTCAGTATTTGTCCCCAAATTCCTTGCCCTTCCTGTGTGTAAGCTAGGTCACCTGCCAAACAGTTCAGGGCGATTCCATGGAGAACTCTCTTTTTGCTTCCAGACCAGAACCCAAATTCCCAGCCTCTGAGTTTCTTCCCATTGCTAATTGTTGCTCAAGCTCCCTGACAGCTGTTTCTTCCCTGTTTGGTGACTGAGGAATCAATCAAAAGCTGCTTTTGTAGAGGAGTGACTTGGGGAGGGGGGTGCTGAAGTGCCTGACAGAGTGTGTGATTCTGACAGCTCTTCTGGGGCTGGGGAGTGGGATGAGATGCACTCACTAAAGGATGTTCCGGGGTTCCAAGTTAGTGCCCACCCCACCCAGCTTAACCAGCCAACCAGTTGGTAAATGGACCCAGCAGCCTTGGTCCCAGTTTATACGTTAATGGTTGTTTGGGGACCACTATTACCGTAGTTCTGTCTTTCGCAAGTCCACAGCACTGTTGGTCAGGCCACACACCCCTCACTCTTCCCTCTGCTTCTGCTCGTGGCTCTTCACGCCCCTTCTGATCCCATCCAGCACGATGTTCTAGGAAAGGCGATGGATCCTGCCATCGTTTTGCTCCTGGTGAGGACTCAGCAGCAGCTAACAATGCATTAGACAACCTCTGTGCAGAAAAAACATGCATCTTAAAGTGGGATGCCCACGAAATGACCTGCCACTGAGACTGATCAATTGCTGTGTACCGACTGCGCACTGAGTACAGCAAAGACTCAGGAGGGACTGAGAGACCAGAGCACAGGCAACTTCAGCCCTCAAGCTACATTGGGGTAAATGCTCTTGTTTACATCTCTGAATCACTGGAGAAAAATTAGTCAGGGCTAATCAAGGTGTAATCAAAGCCTGGAGCCTTTTGAGAGAAATCAAAGCATTCTGATTATAGGGCTAGGAAAGGCAGCAAACAGATCAGCACCATGGAGGAGCAGGGTTCTTTCCTCTCTTTTTCTTTCTTTCATTCATTCTTCCTTCCTTCCTTCCCTCCTTCCTTTCATTCTTTCCTTCAATAAAATGATTTATTTATTTTTATTCTATGTCCATTGGTGTTTTACCTGAATGTTTGTCTCTGTGAGAGTGTCAGAGACCCTGGAACTGGAGTTACAGACAGTTGTGAGCTGCTGTATGGGGGCTGAGAATTGAACTTGGGTCCTCTGGAAGAGCAGCCAGTGCTCTTAACCACTGAGCCATCTCTAAAGAGCAGTTTTCAATCCGGTTATTATTACAGAGCAAGAAGTATTTACTGGGCAAAATGAAGAGATGCACCCCCAACTGGGGGAACAGCACAGTCAGGCCAGAGGATGCCTCTAAAACTGCCTTTGATAGAGGAAGTGGTCGGGAAAGACACAAGGGTGGGTGGAGAGACTTTACTGAAGCTGAGAAAGGAAACAGAGAAGGCCCTCAGGAGACAACAGCATTATCGTAATAACAACACCTGCCATTTGTTAAGTCCCCGTTTTCTTCTTCACTCAACAGATACTCTGCTTCTTAAGATGAATCTTGATGCATGTAGTAGAGCCTGCCCATAAATTCAGGGTACTGAGGCAGAGGGGCTAAAAGTTTAAGGCCAGCCTGGCCTAGATTGTAAGACTGTCTCAAAAGATGTCAGGGAGGGGTGGTTAGAGATGATTCCATCTGAGAAGTACTTGCCTTGCAGGTGTGAGAAGTTGAACTTTTATGCCTAGGCTCCATGTAAAAAGCCAAGTATGTGCTCATAATCCCAGATGTTGTGAGATGGGAAAAGACAGAAGGATACCCAGAGCTCAGGTGCCAGCTATACCAATCTCTTTAGCAGACTTCTGGGCCAACAGTGGATTACACACACACACACACACACACACACACACACACACACACACACACACACACAAAACAACAGAAAGAAACTCTGTTAAGACACAGTAGAGACTTCCTATGCAGGCACTGCACTAAACACCTGACCAGAGTCAGATCTTCAGGCAAGGACCCTCTACAATGCTGTGAGCCTTTGGGTTTCGCTGTCCTGTGTCTGTAGATGTGAGATATGTTTGAACAGTCTGTAGGCAATATAACAGTGTGGCTCATGACCTCCCAAGCCTAACTCCCCACTTCTAGCTGCGTAACCCGGGGCAAACCACTCTCCCCTTAGGTTTCTCAGCTGTAAAGCATAATACAGGGACATTGGTGCCTTCAGGAGTTATTTGGGGAAAGCAGATGGGGATTGAGAACTAGTCAGCCCCGAGCCAGGCTGCGAGGAGCACTCTACAACTCCTTAGTGTGATAACTCCACCGCACGGGTTGATTGAAGGCCAACGTAGCCCACCTGAGGACCTGTGGACAGCCAAGAAATAGAATGTTCATTTTCATCTTAAGGATGTGGGGGCCATGCCTATGACTCCAGCACTCAAGAGGTATTACAAAAGAAAAAAGGTGAGACTTGATGTCTTCAGTGTTCTCACACTATTTGTTCAGTGTTGGCATGAGCATCCTCCCTGCAGGATGAATCTCTGCTACCACCCAGACTGACATCCATGGTGTGCCTCGGGGTCTTTCATTTCCACAGATATTATGAGCTGACTCAAGGAGGCAGCTCCATTGCTTTCTCTGAGACCCCAGACCATCTTAGAGTCTGAGATGCAGTGTGGCAGTGAAATGACAAGTGTTAGGGAGCCTCCAACAGTGTTGGGGACTGTCCTGCATTCACAAACCAATCAGCAAGTCTCAACACTTTCTGGTTCATCTTCCTTCTTTTACTTCTTTTCATGTAGATATATATATATTGTGTGTGTGTGTGTGTGTGTGTGTGTGTGTGTGTGTGTGTGTGTTTGTGTTTGTGTACCATGTGTATGCAGATGCTTGAAGAAGCCAGGAGAGGGCATCAGATCCCCTGAAACCTCTTGGAGTTAAAGAGGTTGTGAGCCGCCCATGTGGGTCCTGCAAACTGAACCCATCTCTCCAGTCGCAAGTCTTTTCTAAAGCCCTTGTGCTGGACTGAGACTTGCCCCCAAGGAGACGGTTTTCTTGAAAATGTTATTATTCTCATAAAACCCTGCCTCATCCCATCTTTGATTGTCTCTTGAGTTGTTATCTCCACATTTTCAAGTATTTGGGATTTCAGGCTTTGAAAGAAACTTTATCTAGTATTCAAATCAATCTTTCTCCTCCTTATTGATAGCACCTGCAACCTGCTGATTAACTTTTCAATCAAAGCTGCCTACAGCACACAGGCTGCCGCAGGCAACAACTGGAGGAGGTGCTTAGTGACGCCCTTGGAGCTTCCAGCTGCCCCTCAGCAAACATAGCCAACTAGTCTCAATTCCCTTGCCCCTGCTGAGAAAAGGGTTGTTAATCAACCTGAATCCTCTGCATTCACCCTGCTCACCGAAGTCACTAGAACTCACCTACTACGTGCAGAGTATGAACAAAGAGCTGCAAATATGAGAGGAAGGGAGAAACACAAAGAATAATAGCAATTTCTTTTTCCTACCCTTGAAATGTTTGAGAGTTGGTTCATACATCCTTTAAGAGGATCCAAATCACTTGAGGAGCTAGGGATCTATAGCTATCCTTGTATCAGACATCAAGCACAGTTAGAAAGGCTAAAAGAAAGAGAGAAACACAGTCATGGTACTAATACTAATAACTGTAATAACAGTAGCTAGCTAGTGATTAATAATAGAGCTGATTTAAAGGCAATGACAATTAGCCAGGTTCTAGCCGTACTCACTGTGGGCCCAGCTCCGTACTGAAATAGTTCTATGACTTTCTACCATCCACATGGCCTTCTGCGTGTAAAGGGTTACTATTTTCCACCTTTTACATTCAAGGAAACCTGACCTTGAAATGCTGTAGATCAAGGCCCTTGCTCGTTAGCCTCACAGCTCCAGTGACTAAAGCATCTGCCAGAATCAGTTTCACAGTGTGTTTGGGGGTAGGTAATATTATCTTGGCTCACAGTTCGAGAGCTTCCAGTCTGTAGCAGAAGGAAGGATTGGTGGAACAGAGCATCACACAATGTGACGGGGGGGGGGGGGAGGAGGCTGAGCAAGGAAGAAGCCACTGTGTGTGGCTTCCTCCTCCCCCAATCCTCTTATTTCCTCCAAAGTCATGGGTGGTGCCACTCACTTTCAAGGTATGCCTCGTTGGCCCTGCTAATCTTCTTTAGAAACACCCTCTCAGACAGGACCAGTGGTGCACCCCACCCGTCTTCTACTGACTCTAAACTAAGACAAGGGAATGATGGAGACTAAGGGTCCCAAACACTAGTCTGGACACTGTGAACTCTCTTCAGCAGTAGGTTGTTGGGCTCAACGTTTCGTCGTTGGTCTACACACACTGCAGACAGGAGAGGGTGGCTTTGTCCCCTTTCCAGGTGCTTAGAAGCCTGAACCACATAAGGATGTGGATCAAAAAATGATCAGATCTGGTGTTTTATCAATAAGTGCACCTGTGCTGAGTCAACACGGTTGGAGGGCACTGACCGGCGAATGATGGCCCTATGACCAGGGTGTTCTGTCTGAATTCTTCTTTGCTGTGGCAGGCTCACTTGTTTGCTGTGGGACATTCTCATAAAGCCAAGTCTACATGTGCTTTATAAGTCAAAGTTCACCTTCATGCCTGTCCCCCTGAGCAGCTGCCCCGGTGTGGCTTGACGTCTTTCCATCTATGATCTAAATGCAAAGAATGGCCTAACCCCTTTAGTAGACAGAAGAGAGAAACTGAAATGTTGCCACCCTGGCAATTCAGCTGAAGAAATGGGGCAAAGGATGGGTACTACCCTTCCAGAAAGCCTGCCTTACTGACTGTCTGAGAAATATTTGAGCCTATTTTGTTTGCCAACAACATTGAAATGCCGCCTTTGACTATAAACTTCCGGAAGATTCATCTGGGAGAAGAGTTGTGATTAAGTAAATAAACCCAGTACTGTCAGCTCTTTGCCCACAACCAGATGGCTGACTTTGTGCAGCCAGGATTCTGCCATCCTTTGGGACTGCTGGTAACTACTGACTCAGCCTATCTATCTATCAGTATTAGTAGTTGGGTGAACCCCCCCCCCCACACACACACAATCCTGCTGGTCTGCTCTATGATGCTTGAATGACAGCTTTCCTGGGAATGGAGCCGGTGTAGGAAAGTTCCCAGGAGTAAGGAGAAAATCCTTCTGGCAAGGTTGGTCTTAAGCAAATAACTATACCTAGCCCCAGCAAACCCTGCCAATCTCATCCCTTTACCCTCCCACGTTAACACCCAGAGTGTTTTGGTCCCGAAAGGTAAAGACGAGCTTCTAATGATGACAGCCAAGTTCTTCTAGACTCGAATTTCCGTCTTCACACTGAGTTCTATTGGTGTGATTTAATTTCCTTCTCATCCGACAGAATTAAATACCAAATACCGTTCCCAGGTCTTCCAAAGTCCAATCTCCTGAATGCTTTGTTTCCAACTTACATAAAAGTTCAAATTTCCTCTTCTCCTGCTCAAATTTCTGCCAAAACAGAGAACACTGGTGAAATTTTTGAAGATAATTAACGTATCAGATATCTGTAATAAAGTAATCATGCATTTCTTGGCTCATGAGACTCTGGTTAGCTGTTATTAATTACAAATATTATTCATGTCGTTTGTAATACTCTTGTTGGTGGCTGTTTTTATGCTTGGTGGATTCCGGCTTGAAGTCTCCAGCTCCAGGCGCAGGGCCCCTCATACACCACCTCCCCATAGGCCAGATTTGATAGTGTCTTGTCGAACACAGTGGACCTTCAGGGGGAACAACACTGGGGGACATGATTATCTACTCACACTGGGCTGCCTACAAATAAAGTGAGAAAAATCACCTTCTCAGGACTCACATGAAAAACATAATGTAGTTAATATTAAATAAAGGGATTGGGCAACCGGCCTCTTTTTTACAGTGTGTGCCGACATGTCCTTGATCAGGGGCTGTTTTGTTTATGATTAATGAATGACTCACCTTGAGCTGTGTTCCATTCAATGCGTGCCTCATTATGAATCTGAAGAGGTCGTTTGTGCCATGGATTTCAAATAAAAACCTCTTTGTACATTCAGAAGGTTAAGAGTTGGACACTGGTACAAAATTAGGGTACCTTGGGCTTTGGATGGTGGCAGCGTTCATTTCAGAACTGGGAGAGAAACTGTAAGCCTGGGCCTGGTTTTAAAAGGTTCTTGAAGGACCCCTTGGATTGGTGGATCTATGTGCCTGAACTGGACCTGAGGGCTCCATGACTTTAAACCCATATGGGGACAGGCCCTCCTGATTGCTGCAAAGGAGCATACAGAGGTGACTTCAACCTGTTCAAATAAACCATGTGTGCCCAAAATCATGAGGCACAAGTATTTAGGTCAGATCAGGGTTGTGTCTTCTTTCCACAACATCTGACAACTCTTCTTTTGATAGCCCCTTTTCTTCCTTAGAAACCTTTGCCAGGCTAGACATGGACATCAGGAGTAAACTGCTCGCCCAACATGAGCCAGGCCCTGGGTTGGATAGCCAGTCCCACAAAACATGAAAATTAAAAATTAAAAATCCCTTACTACATCCATCGTGGTGTATTTCCAACTATGTTTGATACATTGATTTGCAGTGTGGTCTTCCAGACCCAATAAAACCCAAGACCCAATTCAGAGCAGAAGATAACAAATAGGTTTAAAAACAAACAAACAAACAAACAAAAAAAGGTATGCCTTTAAAAATAGATTTCGAGATTTCTAATTAAAACAAAAAGCACACAATGACGACGCAAACAAAACCCCTCTGACAATCTACGGTGTGATGTACTGTACACCAGCAACCTGAGTACGTAGGAGACTGAAGCGAGAGAATTGCCAGTTTAAAGCTCTACTTACACAGCAAGATCCTGCCAAAGAAAATAGGCATCAGGGAGAAAAAGAGCAGGGAGCAGAAAGAGTAAGGAAAACCATAAAAGAAAACAATAAAGACAGAGGAAGTGTTGACTGTCCTAAGATGCCTCTAAAAATGAAATATAGCCATCTCCACTTCTCATTGCATGTGAGTGCATGCCCATGGCCATGCCCAGACATGCCCATGACACATGTGCTGAAGGAAGAGAGAAAGAGAGGACCAGGTAGGCAGAGGGTAGTCATTCAGCACATACAGGTTGGTTCTGCACCTCCCAGGAGGGACCCCAGTTCATGTGTCTGAGACAAGCGCTCACGGTGGGAAGTAAGCGTTAGGCCTCTCCATCACTTCCAGCAGTGGCACAGACATGTGGTCTGGCCACCTGTGGGCCCCACCACAGCTCAGTTAATGATTTTTCCACAGGGGTCTATGCGCTCACTTGTGCATTCAAATGAGAGCTTGTCACACAGACATAAAAGCTTATGCACGCACAGGGCTTGGCGGTTGACTAAGGCTACCCACTTCATGGTAGACATAGTTCATTAGTCACCTACCCAACTTTTTATTAAGGCCAGGTTATTGCTTCATGTGTGAGAGAAACTGCGTCCTTTGATCACAGCCATGGAGATGGGATTAAATAACAGCAGCTCCCAGGCCAGACTTTCAGCCCTGACTCCTCCCTGGCTGTGTCACCTTGACCAGGCCATCCCCTCTTGGCCTCCGGTGCTGTTGCAGTAAAATGAGACAACTTTGGACCAGACAGACCTTAAAGTTATTCCTTGCGGTCATGCTTATGGCCTAGGATTCTTCTAGAAACACCGTCCCACTTGTCAGCATTCTATAGTTCTGTTCAAATACGAAGTTAAGAGACATAGCCTTTCAGTGTGTTCTTGGCAAAGTTGAGTCTGGCTTTGCCAAAGCTGAATTCAGAGACTCGATGGCTGGTCCTTCTCCAGAGTGTCCCTTTCCTCGAAGGCCTGAGCACTAGACTTTTCTTGACTACCGTCACTAAGTGCCCTCAGAGGTGGACAATGCAGGGCCACCACTGGCTGACAGAAACCAAATGTTTACAACTGCAAATGCATGCCTGTTGCCTTCTGAGTTCCCCAGGGAAGCTTCCTGGAGTCGCATTCCCAAGGAAGACGCCAGAGTGCCCTCACAGGCATTTCAGAACGGCGAAGCGGGTGCCAGAGCAAAGTAAACACCCAACAAATTTTCTTAATAGAGTTAACACAAATTATCATAAAACATTGTTCAAAGATTCACAACCCAAACGATTTTTAAAAATACACTATAAAAGGAGAAGATTTTGATGGATTAAAAAAAAAAAAACAGGCTCCATCTGATACAATTCTATCATCCAAAAAAGGCTCCCAACAGACTAAGAAGACAGAGGGGTAAAATGGTGCTCTGTGAGTCTTTTTCATCACATGCCACAGTGACAGCCATTGTCTACAATGTGTGACAGCTCAGACACTAGCCTGAAGACACTAGGTCTCCAGACAAACCATAATCCATAATGAGAATTTTGTCCTTAAAATCACAGCTTGGCTGCCATACCTCCAGAAGGCCATCCAGTAACTTGGTCTTCCATGTGTCATAGGCCAAAACCATCTTCTCCAAGGACTCTGCCCTAGTTTGTTTTCGGTTGCTGTGAAAAACACCATGATGGAAAGAAACGAGGGACCGCTTAGTCCATCACGAAGGGAAGTCAGGGCAGAAACGTAAAGCAAGAACCTGGAGGCAAGGACTGAAGCAGATGCCACAGAAGAACTTAGCTTATTGGCTTGCTCATATGACTTTTATTTTTTAATTTTTTAAATACTTTATTTACTTACTTATTTGTTTTTGTTTTTCTCAAGACAGGGTTTCTCTGTATAGGCCCAGCTGTCCTAGAACTCACTCTGTAGACCAGGCTGGCCTCAAACTTAGAGATCCTCTTCTGAGTGCTGGGATTAAAGGCAATTGCCACCACTGTCCAGCCTCAGCCTGCTTTCTTCTAAAAAAAAAAAAAAAGATTTATTTATATTATCTATCTGCATGAACATCCTTATGACAGAAAAGGGCATAGATACCACTATAGATGGTTGTGAGCCACCATGTGGTTGCCAGGAATTGAACTCAGGACCCCTGGAAGAGCAGCCAGTACCCTTAACCACTGAGCCATCTCTCCAGCCCAGCACCTACTTTCTTATACAATCCAAGACCACCTGCCCAGAAATAGCACAACAAACACTGGACTGAACACATCAATCATTAATCAAGAAAATGCCCCACAGGCTTACCTACAGGCCAGTCTCATGAAAGGATTTCTCAGTACAAGTTCCCTCTTCCCAGATAACTCTAGCATGTGTCAAATTGACAAAAGACTAACCCACAAAGACCCCAAGGACCATTTCTGGAAAGCCCCTTAAAAATGGGGGTTGAGGTCGAGTATGGTGGAGCACGCCTTTAATCCTACCTAGCACTTGGGATGCAGAGGCAGGAGCATCTCTATGACTTCAAGGCCGGCCTGGTCTACAGAGCGAGTTTCAGGACAGTCAGCTACGCAGAGAAACCCCGTCTCAAAGGGGGAAGGTTTGAAAAGGGACTTCTCTGGCTACCCAGCACACATCTGCCACTCTTCTCCAGGAACCACAAGACTAACGAATAAGTCAAATTCCCTGTAGTTAATCTTAACTTTGTTCGTCCAGTGATTTACATGATGCCAGTTTCCAGAGAACTGGAAAGCCCAGTGCACTTTCAAATGCTTGTCTATCTTTTCCGAGGGCTAGGATCTTGCCTGCTTTCGTGCAGAGAGTGAGAGGCCCCAGCTTGCCTTTTCCTAAATGTCTCCCTTGCCTTCACTCTTCTAGTCCTCCCAATTCAGGCCATTTAACCAGAGGTGCCAGTGGAGCATGGCAGAGCATGGTGGAGCACGGTGGAGCACGGCAGAGCATGGTGGAACATGGCTTGCATAGACTTCCAGGCGGGTGGGGCCAGAAGACCCAAGCACTGAACCAGCGACTCCATCACTGAGTTAGCTCACAACAGACGACACGCCATACTCTTCCCAGCACCAAATAAGCTCTGCTTTTGCTGAGCACTGCTGTGTTCTTTGCCACTCATACTTCCTTCTTGTTCCATGTTGTTCAGTGAGACTGAGCCCAACTCCAAGGCCCAAGAACAGATAGGCTACTCTGTTCCCTATCTGCAGCCTGTTAGACCATGAATCCCCCCTCTCCAGAATGGCCAGTTCAAAGAGCTCTCATGATTAAAACAAGCCAAGGAGAACTCTGGGCAGTCTCCCGCAACTTTAGGAAGGTGCCTCTCTCTCTTTCCCCAGGAGCCAGGCTGTGGTAGGAGTCTGCAAACTGCATCTCTCACTATTCTAGAGGTGACAGGACACAGGAAAGCAAAGAGGAGGAAGAGGAAGTCCCCATGGGAATGCTATCTCCTCAGCCCTTCAGTTCCAAGTGGCATGAGTGCTGCTGATCTTTTTTCCCCTTTTCAGACTAAAACCCACTTCTTTGAGCTGAAGTAGGGGCCCTTGCAGTTAGAATTACCCTAAGTAGTATCTGAACTGTCACCCCTCTTCTGAATGCTCCTTCAGTGCTTTCAGACCTAGGGACAGGCCACCTCCCATTTAGTCATTACCCTGAACTGTGAGGGACCTGGTGTCTTCCCAGTGCAAACAGGCAAGGACAGGAACCAGCCGAGACTGGTGCATTCTATGTCCGGTCTGTCTTCTGCAAATGGCCAAGGAGAGCTCGGCCCGTTCAAGGCTCTGAGCTGAGTGGTATGGATGCAAGGGACAGGTCTGGTTCTGCCGGCCACGTTATAGAACCCAACACCCTAAGTGGACGGTAGACAAGAGAGCCTAATCAAGCAATTCAATGTCTGAGTCTTCTATGTACACAAAAAAAAAAGGAGCAGTTCAAATAGATGCGGAAGACTGGAGGCCAACCCACTTAGACTTCATGATTACACAGAACCCAAAAGACGTGTTAGGGAAGTGAACAGGAAAAGAACGTTCTGGAGAAGGGAAGAGCAGATACAAAGGCCCTGAAGCAGGAAGCTGTCCAATGAAGCTGAAGCCCTGGCACAAAGAAGTGTGTGATAAGAAGAGGACAAGAAAGAGTGGGGTGTGTGTGTGTGTGTGTGTGTGTGTGTGTGTGTGTGTATGTGTGTGTTTCATCTCCATCCATGTAAAGGCATTTGGGGTTTTTAAGCAGTATGACATGACTTGTTTTTCTCTCCATTACTGGGGATTGTTTGAGCCAAGGCATATACCCTGCTAGGCATATACTATACCCAGCAGCTACAGTTACAGCAGATTTTTGCTTTTTGAGACAGAATCTTGCCAAATTATCCAGAACAGTCTCGAACTTGTTCTAGAGTCTAGGCAGTACTGAGATTGCGATCGTAGGCTGCCGTGCCTGGCTGCGCACTTGACTCCGTCAGAGCCATTCGAGATCTGGAGACAGCCCAAAGTCCCGTGTTCTCTCAACCCAGGGCAATGGAGAATCAATAGAAAAGGCACATTTGCTGCAGAGGAATTACTGGATTATTCTTTGATTGACAGTCTACATTCTGTGCCCTTTCTGTTTGCCTTCCTCCCCGGCCTTTGTGGAATGGTTGCACAATCCGCAACGATATTCAGGCAGAAATCGACCTACTGTTTGTGTTGCAAAGCTCCAAACCCTGTATTGCATCATCTCTTTCAAAAATGTCTGAGCGAGAACACTCAGCAGATTCCAGAAACCTTTGAACTCCCGTTTGTTGGTTATTATAGTTTCTGTTTTTTGTAATGTTCTGAACTATTTGTACCTTAGATTATTAATCTATAACCAAACACAGCTCTGGCTGGACAAGCCTTCTTCCCCAATCAAGGGAAGTCAGGAACATGATCAAATCTGTTAGTTTCTCTTAGAAATCTGTCAATAAACTCATTTTAAGCCTTTATTCTGGCATCTCTTTTCCTTTATATTTCATGGGATGCTCTCAAGATAAGATCAAAACTGCTGTGTCATGGTCACTACCCATCAAGCCTGACCCAAGAACTGAGTTCAAAAACATATTCTTTTTCCACATTCTGATACAAAAAGGGCAAAAAGGAAAATAATTGCTCATAGCTATCTGCTTTCTATTTGTACACGCAAGTGTGTCGTAATGCCAGACTTCTCCTTTAGCACATTCCCATTAAATAAACATTCATGATGGCTCTAATATTGATGAACTGTAGAAAAATAAGAAAATCCTCGATTTAGTCTAGAAAAAAGAGTCCCCACTATGCAGAGTGGGCACATTGAATACATGTGCTTCACCAACCTGTGAGAGACTTGATATCACCCTTCTGAGTCTGTGACCCTGTTCCCCATTTCCTTATTTGTCCAGTTTGAACAGCAGGATACATCTCATAAAAGGTCTCCTGTGGTGATGCAGAGGATATTTACTGAGCACCTACTACATTCCTGGCATGTCTACAGTCAGTGGGTTGCTAAGCCCATATCATCTTAAAGTTGGTACTCGCCCTGGAAGAGAGAACATGAGCGAAGAAGCTGACTACTGATGGTGATGTCATTATGGAAAAATAATAAGGATAAGGAAAAGGAAGAGAAGAAGGAAATGTGGAGGAAGGGGAAAAAGAAAGGGGCTAGGTGACAAGGAGGAGGAAATGGGGAAGAGGAAGAAAAGGAAGGAGAAGAGGAGGGAAGAGAAGGAAGAAGAAGCAATGAAGGCTGAGGACAATGATGATGATGATGGTGTTGGTGGTGAAAATGATGGAAATTAAAGTAAGGGAAACTTCACATGGACTTCAGATGGGTTCTCGGGCAGATCTGCTCTCCAGAGAGCCGATATTTAAATCCAACCATTACTAAGAAGAAGGGAGTGGCAACAGGAGGATGACCAATGAGAAGACAACGAAAAGGTACTCACAATAACAGCAGAAAAGGGAGGCCAATGGTGGGAGTGGTTGTGGGAAGGTAAGAAGGAGCAAAGTCAGGATCCTCCAGGGCTATATAAACAGTTTGGACTTTAGCCTAACTTCAATGACTTGTCAATAGAATTTTTAAAAAATCTTGATTAATGACAGTGGAGAAACTTGCCTGTGGGTGGAGATTTTTAATTTACAGTTCATATGGTATAGATATCAAGAAGTGACTGGACCCTGTTCCTGTGGCTCATGTACTGAGGACATGGCAGCAGGAGCATATACCAGTTGCTTATCACAGGGCACTGACCCAGAAGCAGAAACTAGGGCCAGACGCAGGGTCACTGTAGCCCACGAGGCCCAACCCCCAGGCAAGCACATCTCCCTTCTGCTAGGAATGCCCCCAAAAGCCATGGTTTAAATAAGATAGCATTTTATTTCCTTGTACAGCCCAGAACTAAAATGGTATCTCAGTGATATCAAGGATAAATACATTCTGTCTCCCACTGTGTTCTGCCAGCTTCTCTCAGCTTGCTGCAAGGGTAGCAGGGAAATGTAGTTTTTAGCCATCAAACTATGGGCTAAAGCAGAACTTTTCTTATTCTAAAAGGATTTTCGAAGGATGATTTTAGTTTCTGCCATAACTTCCAACCTTGTACAAAAAATAACTTTAGTTTTAGCCTGTAGAGAAGCTTTAAGTTCTTAGTTGATCTAGTCATTAGCAAATAGATGATTAGATCTAAGAAAGATAGTAGATGGACACATTGTCGTGTATAGACAATTTTTCTCTGTGCATTCCTCGGATCTGTGCTACACACAAATAGCAGCTTGTTTGCTTGTATTAAGATAATTGCATGGGCACCGTGGTACACCCTGTAGTCCCAACATTTAGAAGGCTGAGGCAGGAGGAGAATGACTTTGAAGACAACAAGGTCTACATAGGGAAACTTCTCAAGTACAAAGACAAGAGGGTAGAGAGATGGCTCCTTAGTTAAAAGCATGTATTGCTCTTCCAGAAGACCAAGGTTCAGTTTCCAACACCCACATGTGGCTCACAGCTATCTGTAACTCCAGTCACTGGGTATCTGACAACCTCATCTGGCCCCAGGCACACACATGGTACACATACATATACTCAGGCAAAACACTCATACATATAAAATAAAAATAATTAAATCTTTCTTTAAAAGAACAAGAGCAAGCAACAGGAGACCATGAATAAGCAGGGTATTTCCACATTTGAAGTCTCTCTTGGAGTTGTTTTCCCTTCTGGGAAAACAGATTTATACTCCTAACATTGAACTACAGTTCTTGGTCTCTTAACACTGATAACAATTTCAAGTCAGTTGTTAGGGACTCAGAGTGCCCTATTGAATATTAAAACAATTACAGTTCGTTTATTCATAAATGTATACCTTTAAAAATCGTTAGCCCAACACTGCCAAAACTATGTTCATGAACATTTAATCTATGACCCACTTTGCTGCTATATTAGTAAGTATATGAATAATTACTCTGTTCTACTCAACAGGTTTGGTGTAGGTGGAGAGAAACTGGGATGAATAGAGGGAAGGGAATCCAAAATTAGGATATAGTATGAGAAAAAAGTTATTTTCAATAAACAAGAAAAAAAGCAAGTTTGGAGTCTTTACTATTTGTGTGTAGCAGTATTGCAGAATGTTTATCTGCCCTGCAAAGATGTGTCTCTGCCTAAGGCACCTTCTGATTGGCTTAATAAAGATCTGAATGGCCAAGATCTAGGCAGAAGAGGATAGGCAGGATTTCCTGGGAGAAAGAAGAAGAGGAGAGCAGTAGAATCTAGGTGTGAGTGGATTTCACCAGCAGACTTGGAGCAAGTTAGATTTGCTATACTGAGGAAAGGTAAAGGCCATGTGGCAGAACACAGATTAGTGAAAACAGGCTAATTAAGTTAAAAGAGCTAGAGGGACGAGCCTAAATTAAGGCCAACCTTTCATATTTA
The DNA here is from genome assembly GCA_004026605.1 of Ondatra zibethicus. NCBI lineage: Eukaryota > Metazoa > Chordata > Mammalia > Rodentia > Cricetidae > Ondatra > Ondatra zibethicus. Next base: position 69,051 of record PVIU01008832.1, read on the forward strand.
ACAAGAAGTCTCCACGTTGTTATGTGTAGGCTGGAGGTCCTGAGGAGAAAGTACTATTACATAGTAGTCTGGCAGCTGAAATAAGTAAAATAAGACAATGTTTGCACAGTGGGGACAGAATCAGCTTTAAGCAATTATCCTGAAGGTTCAACTAATGCAGCGAGTCAGACTGGATATTGGAAACCTTGTGCTAAATCGTAGAAATAGCACTAGAGCTAAAGTCAAGGGCAAAACAAAACATCTTGTGATGTGGGATTCTCCTCTTTATGCTGTGAATGCCACCAATGAATAAAGAAATTGCCTTGGCCTGTTGATAGGGCAGAATAGAGCTAGGTGGGAAAAACTAAACTGAATGCTGGGAAAAAAGAGGCAGAGTCAAGTAGAAGCCATGGAGCCACCACCAGAGACAGACATGCTGAAACTTTGCCGGTAAGCCACAGTCATGTGGCGATACACAAATTAATGGAGATGGGTTAGTTTAAGGTATGAGTTAGCCAGAAATATGCTTAAGCTATTGGTCAAACAGTATTGCAAATAATATGGTTTCTGTGTGATCATTTCGGGGCTGAGCAGCCGGGAACAAACAAGCAGCCTTCTTACAACGGTCTTGGCTCATCTGAAACTTTGTTCTCATTCTCTGGCAGGCAGGTTTCTCATCTGCAAAACGAGGGATGGGCTAGTTCCACACTACCAATGCTCTGTATAGTGCTGCCGCTTCAACACAGCGGTTCTGGGCAGACATCATTAATCAATCACAGCATTTCTATCTTTCCTACTAAGCTAAGGCCTAGCTTCAGATTCCTCTCAGTATAATCCTCATTCTCTGCCCAGCGTTAAAGCAAAAGAAGAAACATTGTCAATATCCCCTGAAGCAAGTGACTTCTAGGCTCTCTCCTAGTCTGAACAGGTTAGAATCTGATAAATTACAAAACATAACAAAGAAAAGCTTAAGTCCAGTCAATAGGTTGATCTGAAATATGACACTTTGCAATTTGTACTGACTCTGGCCTTCAAATATGAAACAGCCAAGCTTCCTGGCCTTAGCTAATTAAAAAATGGCTCCCCTTTGAAAAGAGTGATGTGTTAATTCCTCTACCTTGAAGCAGGGGCTTATAGAGCATGAATGTAACTTATATACAAATATACTTTGGGGACTTTCCTAGTTCTTACAACTAAACTCAGCTTCTAGGGAAACGGGAAAGAGTCTGCTTCCCAAGAGATAACTGGGAACATTTTTCATCGCCTTGAGGAAATCACATTTCACAATAAAAGGAGTTAGCAACATGATTAAATGAAGGGAACCTCTGTGGGAAGTGGAGCCTCTGTGGGGTGTGGAGCCTCTGCAGGGTATGGAGCCTCTGTGGAGCATGGAGCCTCTGCCAGGTGTGGAGCCTCTGTGGAATGTGGAGTCTCTGCAGAGAGCATGGAGCCTCTGTGAAGCGTGGAACCTCTGCTGGGTGTGGAGCCTCTGTGGAATGTGGAGCCTCTGCTGGGTGTGGAGCCTCTGTGGGGTATGGAGCCTCTGTGGAGCATGGAGCCTCTGCTGGGTGTGGAGCCTCTGTGGAATGTGGAGCCTCTGCTGGGTGTGGAGCCTCTGTGGAGCATGGAGCCTCTGCCGGGTGTGGAGCCTCTGTGGAATGTGGAGCCTCTGCAGGGTAAACCTCTGGCTCTACAACAATAGCTCCTAGAGGGTTGTCCCTGACTAATGTTGGTTTCAACCAAGGGGAAGGGAAACCAATGCAAAGTGCTGAAAGCCCTGGCTGTGAGCATGCGCTCTTGCTTGGATTGCTGAGCACATCAGGTCAGGGGAGGGGAGGGCACGGAGGGCACCCTGGCTAAGGCTTGGTTTTGTCCAGTCTGGGGGATCTTCACTGTGCAGAGGTCTTCTTGCCTGGATGAGCTGATCATTCTGGTTCCTAGAAATACCATCAGGCACTCTCCGAGCAGTTCGTATGCACACCAAGACCAACAACAGGTTCCCCATCTGCCTCCTGTGTCTGCCTCTTGCATTCTTGCTGCTATGATTTGCACTTCTAAGCTTCCTCATGGGAACTTGACCCTCAGGGTGATGGTCTTGAGAATGGGCCCTTTCTTATTAAATCATGGAGTGATTAAATATTGGAGGCACCACTCTTCAGAGAGTTGCCTTTGTCTCTCGTCCTTGTTACCATGGAGGGACAAAGTATTCATCCCTTCCAGAAGACACAGAAACAAGCCATCTTGGAAACAAAGTCAAGCTTTCCCTAGATGCTGAATCTGTTGGTGCTTTGGATTTGGTCTTCCAAACCTCCAAAGGATCCCTATTATTTACTACAAATCCAGGCTATGATCGGTTGTTATGACTGCAGGAAAAAAACCAAGGCATCTAGTTCCTCTCATCTCCCTCGAGGAGTGACAGAGAAAACCCACCTCTCCCAAGAGACTGAGACACACCCACAGGACTGTGTACCACACAGGGGTCCTGTGTTTCAGAAAAGGACACTATCTAAAGACAGGAGATGCACTCTGTTGGCAGCTGCACTTAGGACCCTCACAACTTCTGAGGAGAGCCTGAGGAGCCAGCTAACATGCAGACTCGGATTCCAGAGGTGGGGAAGGGGCGGCAAGTCTGATGAGAATCAGTATAACTACTCCATTGTCATAAATGCCATTCTCAGGAACAACTGTAAACTTGGATTCTCAGAGAGAAAATGTTGCCTCTACCCCCGGACAGACATCTGCCTGCCATCCTGCCTTTTTATCTTTTCCAAAACATCCCTTGCTTTTTTTTTTTTTTTTTGCCTTCAGTTCCTACTCCCTTTCCCCTGTAAGCTAGTCACATGGACCCCAATTCCAATCACCCCCGTGAGCTCCTCAGCGTGCATGTTCTCACCATGTTCATCAATTGTGTGTCTTTTTCTTTGTTACTCTGTCTATGACTACGTTAATTCACACGCCTCTGGACACTAAACTAAAACAGGAAGACTCCTCTTCCTCAGCAGTATCATGCTCCTGGGTGCCACTGCTGCTTCATATACAAGAACCACACTGAGCAGCTAGGACATGCCCTACTGTGGATCGGCGGGGAGGGGGGGGATGACAGCACAGTATTAGCCAACAAATGAAAAGTCATAGGTCACGGGCTTTGCCCGAATCTGGTGTTGGTATTTGCCCTTACTTTCTCAATTTTCTGACACTAGGAATAGCTGCAGCCTATAACAAGGAGGAAAGAATATGAAGCAATATCAAGACCAGCGCTGAGGGGACAGTCACTGGAGCCAGTCTCAAAATGTGTCCCAGTCCAGTCCATTCACTGGCAAAGGTTTTGGAACCTTGCTCGGGAGAGTGTGCTGTGAAAAAGAAAGCCTTGTGTGTGTCACCATGATAGACTTAGCACACACAAGTATAGGACACCCCACTAAATTTGAATTTCAAGCCTTTTTAGCATAAGTGTATGCTAGACAGGAGTTAAAATACCTTTATAGCAAGAAGCTATTATCGTTGTTAGCTTCAAGGTTAAATTTAGTTGGGTGCTGTATTTTACTCTAAATGGGGTGGGTTTACTTTCAGCGCCCTTTTTCGTTTTGTTTTGTTTTGGTTTTTTCTAGACAAGTTCTCTCTGTGTAACAGCCCTAACTGTCCTGGAACTAATTCTGTAGACTAGACTGACCTCAAACTCACAGAGATCCGCCTGCCTCCGCCTCCCGAGTGCTGGGATTAAAGGCATGCACCACCACCTCCAGGCTACCTTCAACAACCTGAGGGCTTTAAGGGAGTGCTATGGGATAATGCTTTTGTACACAGTAAAGATTTGTCACTCGTCTTGGTTTAATAAAATGCTGATTGGCCAGTGGCAAGGCAGGAAGTATGGGCAGGACAATCAGACTTAGAGAATTCTGGGAAAAGGAAAGGCAGAGACATAGTCACCAGCCAGACACAGAGGAAGCAAGATGAAAATGACTCACTGAGAATAAAGGTACCAAAAAACGTGGCTAATCATAGACAAGAATTATGGGTGAATTTAAGTGATAAGAGCTAGTTAATAATAAGTCTGAGCCATAGGTCAAACAGTTTATAATTAGTATAAGCCTCTTTGTGTTTATTTGGGACTGAATGGTTATGGAACTGGACAAGACAGAAACTTCTGTCTACAAGACAGTCCCCTGGTGCTCATTCAGCTGAGGTGCTTAAAGACAATGCTGATACCTGTGTCTCCTTTTCAGTTTGGTTTGCATTGCTGTGGTGGAGTTTTACCTGACAGAATATAAGGTAGGAGAATTTACTTTGGCTCAGGGCTGCAGAGAGCTCAGTTCGCATTTACTTGGCCAGATGCACAAGCATAGAATGTTATGGCTGAAAAAGTACACAAGGGAGGACTGTTAGATTATTAATTAGTAGATTAGAGATGGAAAAAGCAGAAAGCCAGCTTCCTGTGCAAAGACTGCCCTTCCCAGCTTCCCTTGCCGGCTGTGGAATCATTTCCTTTCCTATGAAGGTCGCAGACAGCTTCTTCCTGTGGGGTATTTCTCTTATCCACTGGACAGCTGGTATGGGCATTTGCTCCTGTCTTCTTGGCAAGGGACATATATCCCATCCATCCATGTGGGTGAGATCTGAAATGACAGCCTTGCAATTTTTCTGCCATTAAATACCTTTAAAAGAGCAGGCTCTCCTCTCTGCCTTTTCTGCCTCCCTTTTCCAAAAGTCTAAAGTTCTGCTGTTCAAACCAGTGTACCAGGAAGTGAGGGAGTAGTCAGGAAGTGGGTCCCTGGAGAATATACAATAACCCACCCTTAGTGACCCACTCCATCCAACTAGTCCCTTCATCCCAAAGTTTCCAGAACTTTCTAAAAGGGCACCACCAACTGGGAACCATTTGTTCAAAACATGAATCTGTGGAGACCATTTTAGCCTCAAGCCATAATGGTCTCAGCAGTAATGGTCTCATCTCAAGAGACACAGGATTTGGGTCCATTCTGTCATAGGGAGTTTGAAAACTGGGCGGGGTGGGGGGGGGTGACTTGAAGGCAGGGCCACTGAGTTAGACTGGCTTAATCTAAGTCACTAAAATTGTGTCTCCTTGTGAGGACTTTCAGAGGAGAAGGGACCAAGATATTTAAAAAGTTTAGAGGAGGTAGGTTGTGGTAGCTGCTAAGGGAAACATGCTTCTGGGATGGGAGGGAGTCAGGGATTGCAGTGAGGGTGCTCAGGACAGGAGGGGAGTGGGTGGAATGACCTCCTCTCCTCGCACGCACACACACAACCACCACCACCTTCCCAGCTCTAAAATGTGGTGTGTTTTTCAGTTAATTAAAACTAAGACATAGAAACACACACGCGCACACACAGGAAAAAGAAAACAAAAGAAAAAGAAATAACGTACACAGGAGTATTTAATACTTGTGACCCGCAGTGAGATCTGTGGTTAGCTGTATAGTGCGGCCAAATTCCCAGTTTTTGAAAACTCCGCACCGCGGGGGTCCATGGGACCTCGCTGTATCTTTATAGTGACTTGTAGTGAGTTCTTCACTGTTTCAAAAAGTTAAAGTTTCCAATAAATTAACCCCTGCCACGCTGAACTGAAGTTTTGTAGCAGCGGCAGCGCTGGGCGGTCCCTCGCCGCGGGTGTGGACGAAATCCTACCCGCACGCAGGGACAGCAGCAGCCGTTCTGGCCGCGTGTGTGCAAACACGAAACGGGGCCAGTGGGGCGCGCCGAAAATCGCGCCTCCGCAGCTCTCCGAGGCTTCGGAGTTCCTCGAAGGAGGAAGCCGGCGCTGTGTCCTGCATTAATTAGCAATCCCTGAACTAAAACCGAAAGCCGATCCTTGGCGATTTGAGGTGCTGGCGTGGCCCGCAGTGACTGTAGGGGTGCGTGCGTGTGTGCGTGTGTGCGTGTGTGCGTGTGTGTGTGTGTGTGTGTGTAGATATGAAGTGCTGGCCATGGCCTGCAGTGACTGTAGGTGTGTGTGTGTGTGTGTGTGTGTGTGTGTGTGTGTGTGTGTGTGTGTGTTCTTAGATAAGGACTTATTGTTACTATGTAGTAATTAGAGCCCCAAAGGGTTGCGATTTTGTTGTTGTTGTTGTTTTTGTTGGGTTTTGTTTTGTTTTACTTTTTCCCCTGGTTGGCTAGTGGAAGGAGGAGGCAACTCAAATTCCCACACATCTGGGGCACATAGATACAGCCTCCAATTTCCTGTCGGCGCCACTGGTTTCTTTCGAATTACTTGCTAAGTAAATGATTGTTATAAAACGATGAAGATTCGGTCAATCAAATTAACCCCTTTTGTCCATTACCTCCCTCCCCCAGCTCAGGGGTCCCCTTCATTTGCCTAAACTCCTGGCTCGGGACAATGAGTTCCATCTCCGAGGCCCCAGCTATGCTCAAACTGGCCCAGTGTAACCTGAGCGAGAACCGAAGGCCCCCAATTGTTTTGCTAATCAAGATTATTGGCCCATTGAGATGTGAAGGCGCAGCCTGGCTGACAAAAATTGTCAGTTTCCCATGAAATAGTTCGCTCAGTTTAGCCTGGGTGCGGGCAACTATTAGCATATAAATGAAGATTCTCCCTCCTCAGCCCCTCCCCCTCCCCGCCCGCCCCCCATCCCAAAAGGATGCGAAGAAAATATAAACACACTCCCGCCGCCAGCTCCCAAGCCCTGGAGAGTTTAATCCCGCCAGCATTTCTCCGGGATCTGGAAGTCTTTGGGCACTGGGCTCTAAGATTGTTTCTGGAAGAGGCTCATTTGCACAAAGCTACTTTTAAAGCCCAGGCTGCCAGGGCCTAGACCCCTGCTGACTGCAAGGGACACTGACTGCGCTGGGAGGGCACAAATGGCCCTGTGAATGCCAGGGCCCACGTCCAACACAGCACTGGGGACAGTGGCAAAGCCACCCCCAGACCACTGGCTGGCTGGACCACCACTCTCTGGCTGGCTTTTTTTAACTCCGGTTTCTGGGATGCGATTGGGTTGGGGATGGCCTGGGTGAGCTTGTCTGTTTTCCACCGGACTGTCAGGATAGCCTGACCCAGCTGAGCTAAGGGAACAAAGAGAAAGTCCCCTCTTTTTGTCTTCTGCTGTGGACGTAGGGCCACAGGGAAGAAAGTGAATACTTTATGGTATTTATATGTCACACATAGTGATGCAAATTTATTATCTCAGTCATGTTGGTATAAATAAATCGCCAAAGACCCAGTGAAAGGATTTCTCATGTCTGTAACTTTACATGTATAACCAAGATTAAAACATATGTTAACATACGCGAATATGAGCATGCATGTGGTTTTAGCCAATTGGAGCAGACGGACTTCACTTCTGTGAGTTTTGTGGGAGTTTTTGCTGTGGGAGACCCTAGTGATTACAAAGACAGGAAGTATTCTGGGAGACCTTTTCCAGAAGGATCTTTCAGTACCAGTACACAAGTCATCCTTTCTGCTACCCTTGCAGGAGCAGTTAGTGCTTTCTTGACTCTGGGGGCAGTCTCAGGAGCTTCCACCCCCACCACCCTTTTAAAGCAATGCTTTCCCATCCCCCTGCCTCCTGCCTCCTGCCTCCTGCCTCCTGTTTGGAAGGGATCTCTGATTGCAAAGAGTTCCCTGGAAGCCCACAAAGAAGAATCAGGTCCCTGAACCTGCTCTGACCTGACTCTCTGTCCATCCAATGCTTTCCTCTCCAGCAAAACCCCTTATGGACATGTGTGGCTTCCAAGCTGGGCATCCTGGAATGCTGCACTGGCCAAACTCTTGAGGCTGCTTCTTAGAAGCAGAAAGAATTTTGTTTTGTTTTTATTTGACATGAGTTTGCAGTTTTCACGCTGAGAACGTGGACAGAGATATCTAGGACTTTGACCAACGACTCTGGAGATGTAAAATATGATTCTCTCATTTAAAGGTCTAGAAGCAGGCTCCTCTGTATCTTAATTATTCCTCCATAAGGAAGGGAAACAAGGTGAACAGTTGGTTCACGAAGACAATGTGCCTAGGCTACCTGGCACAATTCATTTGTCAAATCACGCAGCAGGAAAATTTAGCAAAACATTGTATTCCTTGGATTAGTTTGTGATTGCTATTTGTAAATTCAAGGAAGTCTTTCTTTCGTGCTAATGATCTAAGTTTCCTTTTAATATAAATTTATTGTTATAGTTTCATCCCTACTGCTGTGATAAAATGCTCTAACTAAAAAGCTGTTTAGTGAAGGAAAGGTTTATCCAGCTTATATTTCCAGATCATAGTCCATCATGGCTGGTCACACACAGCCACGGTCAAGAGCACAGAAAAAGGAATATGTCCATGCTGCCTGCTTAGTTACTGCTATCTTGATTTCTCCTCTCTTTGTATAGTTCAGTTCCACTTGCTTCTGGAAGAATGCTTGTTATCATTTATAAAATGGGTGACCCCTGGCCAGTCCCATGAGGGGCAGGCAGCGCAGGTCACCCGAGGCCTCAACGTGTCCCCTTGCAGGTGGGAGGACCACGGTGGGTGAGAGACAGATAGATACTCCATGCAGAGAAAGCTGGGGTATAGAGTTTATTTAGTGGTTTATGGAGGAGAAAGGGAAGAGGAGAAGTGGGGGGAGAAATGATAACAGTGCCACCCACAATAGGCTGGGTCTTCCTACATCTCGACAATCCACCCCAGAAACATGCCCATAGGCCAAACTGATGTAGGCAATTCCTCATGCAAATTCTCTGATGCAAAGTTGAGGCAATTAATCATCACATTTATAATATTGAGATATGGGAGTCAATTTAAAGAAAGATAATAAATTAAGCACAGGGAAACACGAGTGTGGTGTAAAAAAAAAAAAAAAAACAAAGACAATAGGAAGATATTTGAAGTCCTAGAACGACACTCCTATAGGCCACTCAGTCTCAGGAGACGCTCAGAGATATCTTCCCAAGATAACCAGGCTACAGCAGAGTTTGATGCTTTTCTGTTAATGGTTCATATAACTTTGGCATTTAATGAAGAGTTCGCATGAATCTTTACCCTAAACTCAAATGTCTATCTCAAAATCCATTATGTTAGAGTTGTAACACACAAGGTGAATGCATTTGGAGGTAGGCCCTTTGAGATCATAATGAGAGGTTTGAGGAGTGACCGGGTAGCGTTCTGTTTTTATCAGATTTCCCTCTCCGTGCCAGCGCACCTAGAAGGAAGAAATTTAGAGAAGGGCTTTCCTTCTTATGGTCTGGGAGGTTTCAGTCCATGGATCAGGCCTTTTGTTTCTAAACTGTGGAAGCTGAACAGCAAGGCTCACCTCACAGCCACCAGGAAGAGAGAAGGATGAGAAGACAGGCTTGGGTCCAGGCTTGTATTTCCAGGGCACACCCCCAGCGGCCTCCTTATTCCAGCTAGGCCTCACCTTCTATTTCCCACCATGTTCCAAAAATCGATCATATTATCAGTCCATCAAGGGACTAATCCACTGAGGAAGGCAGAGACCTCCTGGTTCTCTCAGCTCTCAGTAGCCTCACCAGCTGAAGGCCAAGCCTTCAACATATGTGCCTTCTGTGGGGGTGATTCTTATCCAAATCATGAGAGGTTTAATCCAATAAGAATGGTAATCTTATATCCAATAATCTTTATAAAAAGATGGAGTGGCTAGGAGTAGAATCTCAAACCTGTAATACTAGCACTCAGAAAACTGAGATAGGAGAATTCCTAATGGGTTCAAGTGTTGTGGGATATTTGTATATTGTGTGGAGCTATATTGCTGTGATTGGTTTAATATAGAACCAAACAGGCAATAGCTGGGCAGGAGGTATAGGTGGGACTTCTGGGCAGAAAGAAGAAGTAGGAGGAGATAACCAAGATGCCAGGAGACCTAACCACTGAGTTATGCTCTCCACCCCTTTCGCTGATTTTTGATCATTACTTAAAAGATCACAAATGTTTAAGCAGCTCAATAACATTTCATCAGATTACATTTACATTTTTTCCAAAACGATGATTGTTTCATGTACTTAATCCTTTTTTAAAAAAAATATTTATTTATTATGTATACAGTGTTCTGTCTGTATGTATGCCTGAAGGCCAGAAGAGGGTACCAGACCTCATTACAGATGGTTGTGAGCCACCATGTGGTTGCTGGGAATTGAACTCAGGACCTTTGGAAGAGCAGGCAATGCTCTTAACCGCTGAGCCATCTCTCCAGCCCCTCATGTACTTAATCCTTGATAAAGCGTTTTTGTCAGTAAGAAACACATCTATACTTCTATAAGTCTGGATGTGGTTGTGCTTGGGAGGCAGAGACAGACAAATCTTTGTAAGCTGGAGGCTAGTCTGGTCTATATAGTAACTTTCAGGACAGCCAGAGCTATATAGTGAGACCATGTCCAAAAAGAACAATAATAACAAATGTATCTATAGATTAAGAATTCTTGCATTTATGGAGTACATATAAATACTAAGCTATATATTTAAGCTATATCTAATACAGAGGACATGAAACTTAAGAAGAACATCTAATTTAATCAGAAATGAAAGACACACTGTTAGCTTTGCTTTAAGTACCTGCGAAAAAGAAATATTTATTGTAATGACTAATCCTGGTTGTCAACTTGGCTACATCTGGAATCAACTAAAACTCAAGCTGCTAGGCATGCCTGGGGGAAATTTTCTTTTCTTGTTTAGTTTTCATTCATATATTTATTTCTTAAGCTACCTAGTCTGTGATATTATACTGTGGCTCCATTAGGAGACTCTTATACGGACAATACTGAGCTATTTTCTCAGCAAGTTCTTTCCATTGTTAGAGGTACAATGAAATTAGATAGATAGATAGATAGATAGATAGATAGATAGATAGATAGATAGATAGAGAAGACTCAATTTTATAATAGAGGCAACCAAAAGGACTAATATGCATGTCCCCTTAAAGCCTTATTCTCAACATATCTATTAGGAAACAGAGTCTTTGGGAGATGTAATGTTGACTGTCAACATGGATGGACTGAGAAACATCTAGGTGTCCAGTTACACAAACTTCTAGTGTGCCTGTCAGCCCATTTTAGAGAGCTGTGAGTGGGTAAAAATGCCTGTGAAAAGTGTGTCATAAACTGGAGGATGCTAGTGGGATGAAAAGGAACACAGACAGAGCTTGTGAGTACAGGGTTCTTTTTTTTATTTTTTTATTTTTTTTATTCTTTTTTTTAAATTTATTTTTCCATACATTGTTTTGTTTTATTTTTTCCATTCAAGAACATAATTAAAGAAATAAATTTTTTTCCTTTCTTCCCCTTCTCCCGGTCCCCTCCCACTACCCCTCCACCCCTCCTCCCTCCCCCTTCTTCCTTGAAAGAGGGCATGGTGCCCTGCCCTGTTAGAAGTCCAAGGCCCACCCCCATCCCTCCTGGCCTAGGAAGGAGTGCATTCAAAAAGACTCGGTTCTCAAAAAGTTAATACATGCAGAAGAGAT
>PVIU01008833.1:0-80357 GCA_004026605.1 Ondatra zibethicus
GATACACATTAATGGAGATGGGCTAAAATAATATGTGAGAGTTAGCCAATAAGGGGCTAGAGCTAATGGGCCAGGCAGTATTTAAATGAATACAGTTTCTGTGTAATTATTTCGAGTACGCACTGGGAGCCGGGTGGGACAGAACAAGGGGCCCGGTGCCGGGAACGCAGCCTGAGCCCCTCATTACAACACAAAGGAATGTCTTCAAGCAAGAAACAAATCTTATATTAGATACTAAAGCTTGTCTCTTTGAACTATGAGAGAGAAAAAGAAAAAACCCTCAAACTTAGAATCCTTTTCTGTATTCATTTCTAGTTGCTTGAAGACACTTTCATTGGGGTTCCAGAATTTACTACCAGTGACAAAAATATTTTTCATCCTACTTCAGAGATAATAAAATAGATACAAGAAGATTAACTTAAGTGTCATAATAAAACCAATAAGGTGGTGTATGGCTTTAATCCTAGCATTTGGGAAGCAGAGATAGGCAGAACTCTGAGTTCTAGGACTGTCTGGTCTACACAGTGAGTTTCAGGATAGCCAGGGATAAAAAGAGAGACCCTGTCTCAAATCAAGACAACACACAACCTAAAAAAGAGCCATGTTACCATACTAAATGAACAGTCACATAAAAATGTTCTTCTATAAAATCTATTTGTAAAATGAGGGAAAATTGTTGTCTACTTTATCTGATACAAAAGGATTTTGTCAAACAGATTACCAACTAAACCCGTGTCCTGACTGTGGCATGCAACAAAGGAGCATAATGTTTGGGAGAAGACAAGGCATGTAGACTTATACTTGCTTGGGATCTTAAGTTAAAGAAGATTGTATGATTATCCTTATTTCGAACTATAACTCATTAAAACATATAAAAGTCAAACTCAATTTGTATTATCTGTAATCATTCATTCATTTTTGTGGCTGGTTGGGTTTGTGTATTAATGACCTTGATGCCAGCAGTCTCTCCTTGGTTGATTGTAGTTAACCTATCTATATTAACACTGTGTGGTTCTAATAAAACAGGTTCACAGAATTATGATAATTGGGATGAATATAATTAGGGGGAAAATGCAGAGTGTACTGTTGTTGCTGAAAATAATGATGCTCTTAACAAGAGACTACAGAACCCAGAGCATTAGAGGCTTTGTATCACCTTATTGGGAGTAAAGTGGCTTTGCTTTTGCTTAGGATACTCTCTTCATGACTTCTTTGATTCAAAGTTAATTAAGGAGTCATGTTCTGTCTCCATATGTAGTCACCATCAGGAAGCTAATACGAAAGGGACTGTCAAGTGTTTGGGAACTGACTATTATTGGTACCAGGGATTAGAATTGAATCCTAGCTTCTGAAAATTTGGACAAGTGTCCCTGTTGCTCAGTTTTTCCACCTGTAGAATGACTGTAAAAATTGTACCCATGAGGAATAAAAAACAAATCAATGCATATAAAAACACTTATCACAATGTCCTATACAGTAGGCAAGCAATCAATACATGAGAGCAGTTGTTACATTAACAGAAATCCATAATTTTCCTCAGTTCACATTTGTTGCAAACCAAGACATCAAAGAACATACAGATCATAATTAGATTAATTAATTTTCAAGGCACTTTTATTTTCACTGAATGCACACCTTACACATATGTTGATTTATTTAGAAAGACATGCCCCATTGTTAGTACTGCATCATCTGTGACTGTCCTGGAACAGAAAGCAATTGCCAAACAACTTAGATCTGATGTTTTGTTGCCACCTCATCTACGAAGCCAGTCATGCCATGTAGATACCACTTGTTCATCCAAACTACCACTATACCCTGCTGTTTACTGTGTTATGGTGCTAGTCATATTATCTCCATGATCTTCATTCCTATAAACAAAGCACTAGGTACTTTGTCATCACAAATTTAGGTTAAACCCAACCTATTTCCTATGAGCCCACATGATAGGCACAATTTCTTTAAGGAATTCACAAATTAGGCTGGAAAGATGGTCCAATGTTTAAGAGCAGTTGTTCTTCCAGAGGACCAGATGATTGTCTACAGCTCTAGCTCCAGATACAAACCCATTTTGCTCACTTCATTGCCCATCTTCTTGTTTGAAGAAGGAACTGTCATACTATACTAGCAATGTCTTACAGGATCCACTCTCAATGGTCCAGTCCTATTTGACCACTCAATATCAGTCCCCATGTGATAAAATTCAAGTTCTTCAGAGTCAAGGTATCCAACTGGCTCCAGGTCTTTCTGATTCTGTGAGTTGAATTCCAGTCTTTTAATTCAAAGTATCAAATCTGCTTATCTCCTATGAATGTCCTCAACTGCATTTCTGTTATCAGCTAAAACACATCTAAAGTTCTCTTACATTTTCAATAGAAACTTAATCATGATCAAGTGGTATTGAAATGTAGACCTGTGCATGGTCAGAAAGGGTCGTCCTTAATGAATGGATTAATGCTGTTGTCATAAAAGTGGGCTGAGCCTCACAAGGATAAATTCCCAATGAAAGGATGAGTTCAAGCTCCTTTTGTTCCCTCCATCCGCTATTTTTTTAACTTTCCTCCATACCTTGTTTTGATACATATGTTGTCTCTTGTCCTCTGCCATGGCACAGTACTGGTGTCAGAGGTCCTTCTGTCTTTGTGTTGCTTTCATTGGTTGATAAACTGCTTTGTTGATAGGGCAGAGCTTGGGTAGGTGGGCAATGCATGAATGGCATGCTGGGAGAAGGGAGGCAGAGTCATAGAGAGGTGCCATTGATCTGCCGGAGACAGACGCTGGGAATTTTCCCCAGTAAGCCACCGCCATGTGGCGATATATAGATTAATAGAAATGGGTTAAATTAAAATAAGAGTTAGCCAATAAGAAGCTAGAGCTAATGGGCCAAGCAGTGTTTTAATTAATACAGTTTCTGTGTGGTAATTTCAGGGCTAAGCTAGCTGGGTGGCCAAGACAAACAAGCAGCCTCCTCCTTGCAACACAGTATTATAAGAAGGCTCTCACCAGATGTGAGTTCACCAGCCTTGGGCTTTCTGAAAGAAAGTGGAATGACTGGGAAACCCTTTAAACACCAACTGCCTTCCGCTTTACATATTTTCATCCTACTTGATATTCATGACAAACCCATGAGGCTCGTGTGACTGCAGTTTTATACTAAATAAACTGCTAATTGTTAGATAATATAAAGTGGAGATGAGACTGAACTCCAGACCTGTGGGAAGTGAGGGAGAAAGGGGAGTCTATTGTTAGCTACAGAACATCAACACACATGCCTGATATGACTTCAGAGCTCAATGAATTCTGTAAAGGCAGATACATAGCTCTTGGCTTCTCCTGCCACTGCTCTTACTACTTCCAACACCCCCACATCTTAAGCTTTTGTTCACATCTACTGTAGGCCAAGCATTCTAAAAAGTGGCTTCTGTATTACTTCATGTACTTAAGCATTACAACTGAGATTTTTACCCAAATTTCAAAAACAAAAACAAAAACTGAAAAAGAGAAATTCAGTCCTGTGTACTTTCATACAGCTTTCCAAATGAATGGAGTAATTATCTGTATCTCAAGTAGTCTAAGGATGGAGTCAGTATCCATATCTCAAGCTAGAGTAGAGTCAGTGTCCGTATATCAAGTAGTCTAAGGATGGAGTCACTATCCATATCTCAAGCTAGAGTGGAGTCAGTGTCCGTATATCAAGTAGTCTAAGGATGGAGTCAGTATCCATATCTTAAGTAGTCTAAGGATGTAGTCAGTATCTGTATCTCAAGTAGCCGAACTCTAGAATATGAGCTAATCTGGGGCATAGTATGCAGGCAACCATGCCTCATGTTTCTATAGTCTGGGCAGAGAAAATGAACATGACTGTTAGTAGGCATTTGAGAGAGGTCCCTGTGCTTAATTATCAGATTATACATTTTTCTGATCCCTAAGAAGGTGTAAAATCACAGAACTGAAAACAAAGTGGTCTCTGTTCCTAGAGGAAGATCAATGTTTCCATTAATGTATATATGTTCATCCAAAACCATGAGTGAGGAAGGAACAATGAGGCTCCTATGTCTCCTAAATGAACAGAGAACATGACCTTTAACTACCTGTACTCTACTAGGATGCAGACAAGTATACCAGAGGGTCTAAATGACAATCAAGGACCGTTTGTGGTTGCACAGGAGCCCCCATAGCTCATTGTTGCAAAATTGCTACCAATGGGGCAATGAAGAGAGGTAGGCAACATGAGAGGTATCAAATGGGCACTGCCATCAAGAATGAGGTTATGTGCTCTCCTGAGGGCGGTCTTCTAACCAAGGAATGAGTGCAATTCCCTCTTTCTTTCTCGCTTGCTTTCTAACCATCTATTTTGTTTGGATTCTGGAATAAAGTCCCTTTTATTTTCAGCCCTCAGAACCACAGGTCAATACATTTCTATTCAGTATAAATTACCTAATTTGGGGAATTCTGTTCCAAGAGCACAGAATCAAATAGCACAAGGAGCGATTGTTACCTCCACACCATTGCAGCATGATCTAAAGCTTTTCTTGGTTCTTCTCAAAGTGCCATAGAACAAGCATTTGCAATAGCAAGGAATTCATTCTTGTAGTTTTCCCTCTCTTTATTTACTGGAAAGAAAATGAAACCATTCTTGCTTCTACCCATTGATCCTAGTTGTGCCACTCAGATCGACACAATATAAATGAATCCTGCATTTTCAGTATGAGAAGCCTGAAGTAAGAATCCCTTGCTGCTATCCAAACCACATATTAAACTCAGTTAAAGGAAAAAATGAAACTACGTATGGGGGAACAAAGTAAGCCTGTGAAATTGCATGTTACAGGTAGGTGGAATATTGTAGGAAAAGATTGAGTCAATGAAATATCTATCCAGATGTATCTGAGGAACAGCAATCAGTCTCCTGCTTTGATAGAGTTCATGTTTTACCAGTTGTAAAATAACTTCCAAGTAGGTGAACTGAACAAATTCAGTCCTGGTCCTTTATTCTTTCCTAGTAGGGTCCATTTCAGATTTCTCACATTAGTGCAACTGGCATGTGTGATGTGGGATGTCCTTCTGTATATGTATGGCTTTTATTGGTTGATGGAAAAAGCTGTTTGAGCCAGTGGCTTAGCAAAGTAAAGTCAGGCGGGATATTTTAACAGAGATAGAGAGAGAGAGAGTGGGCAGTCTAAGAGATGCCATGTAGCTGCCAAAGGAGAAGGATGCCATAACCTTACCAGGAGGCTACAGCCTCATGGTGATACATAGGTTAATAAAAATTGAAGATGCAAGAGCTAGCTTGGAATACACCTAAACTATTGGGCAAACAGTGTTGCAATTAATATAGTTTCTGTCTGATTATTCAGGTCTGGGTGGCTGGGAAATGAACAAACAGCTCTGTTACTTGGTGGTGGCATGGGACAACTACTTCCAAGAGTTGGGGTTGTAAACACAGCCTCCATAGCTGGCAGTAAATGGGCCTCTGCCATGTTGGACAGCTGAGCATGTTAGAACCAACAGCCAAAGCAGTTGCTCTGGTCCTAGCTAAGTCTGCTTAACAGTTCACAGCTGTAATCAAAATGGGATTACAGATATGCAATAAAGACAGATTCAGACAGAAAAAAAAATGTGAATGAGTCACAGTGTGTAATATAAGAGAGTACAGACAGCCATAGATTAAAGGAGAAAAGATAATAAAATATTAAAAAGAAATAGAGTAATAAAATATATGCCTATTAAGCCATGTAAAGATGGAAAATACATGAAGTGTCTGGATTATGTATATTATTAAGTTTTCTTAGAATTTTTTGACTGTTAATGAACTAACTGCAGGGAGACATTTGATCGTATGGGCTGCTTAGTTAAATCAACATAAAGGTATCTTGACTTCAAACTTTGGATCTAAGGACATGTTGCTTGGAAAAGAGGTTCTGCTTTTGTTTCCACAGAGGAGGGGAACCTGTAGATTTCTTCCTGGCTAATGTGGTTTGATGGAACAAGAACCTCCAAAAGGTCTTCATGAACCCCAAAACTTTTCCCCCAACAAAGAGCAGCAAGCAATTTGGAGAAAATTACACCCAAATTCCCAAAATCATTGTTTATATTTATTTTCATTGAAAAACAGTTATTTACAAATGATTAATGGTCACAGTCAATTTCAAAAAAAAATAAGGGGGATATTATATAGAGCTGAAAACTTTGCATTAGTATGGACTTTGATTTATTAATACAAATTTAAAGTCAATTTTGTTATATGTATTTCTGCTCTTATTTAATGTATATTGTTTATATAGCTCATTTAAAATGAAGTATGTAATTAAAAATTACAGATCAATATTAATTTATAATAGTCAAACTTGTGGTCCTGTTAGTTAGGTTTTCTAGATGTATAAAGATATATTTCAGATGGATAGGCATTCCTCAAACCTTTCAAAGATCTATAGAATATGGCATTTAAAATGCTTTAAGAACTTAGATTTTTCTTGTTAATGAGACATAAATGTTTCTGGCAGCACCAATTACTTCAAGAGGATGATGGGAATCAAAGAGGCTCCTTATGGAGTTTGATAGCCATTTCTGATATAGATATGAATAACTTACATTGGTAAAAATCTTGACTTATTGATATAAATTTAAGGTCAATGTTGTTATATTTCTGATCTTGATTAAGGTATTATGATTGTATAGTTCATTTAAAAATATAATATATAATTAAGAAATATAGGTTAATAGTAATTTATAATAGTCAAGTTTGTAGTCATGTTAGTTAGATTTTCTAGATATACAGAGATATATTTCAGTTAGATAAGCATTCTTCATATCTTTCAAAGACTACAGAATATGGCATTTAATATTTTAATAACTTAGGGCTTTTCATGACAATGAGACAGGTCTGCTCCTGGCCGCACCAAGCTACTTCAAGAGGAAGATGGGCATCGAAGAGGTTCCTTATGGAGTTTGTTAGCCATTTAGGCAAGAAACTGCTCTTGCCTGCACTGTTGCATAAACTGGACATGAAGAACCTGCAGAGAGAGGACTGCTAAACTTGGCTAAAGGTGAGATGGTCCTTTGGGGTTCCTGTTTCATGAAAGAGTCTGTGAGGCATTCTGCAGGACACAAAAGAAAGTGACTAAACTGTCTTTGAAATTTCCTGCTTTGTTAAAAAGTCTACTGGTTACTATGGGCCTGTAGGCTTAAGATAGATGCCCTAATGGTACAAAATAACTTTGGGTGACTGTCCAGGAAGCAAGATGTCTCTGTCACTTCTCTGTCACAGAGTTTTGGAAGTTGCTTACTTCTCATTTACTTAGATAATATTATATTCTTCTGGAGTCTTTGATGGAGTTGAAGAATAGATAGTTATAGTTATCATTTTCTTTTTTTATGATAAAAGATAAAATAGATCTAAATATTGTAACTGTAATTCTTGCTTGATAACTGTTTGTTATGTGTAATTTTACTATGTTAAAGTGAAAGGCTTTCTTTTTTGTTTAAACAGAAAAAGGGAAAATGGTGTAGAAGGTCCTTCTGTATTTGTGTTGCTTTCATTGGTTGAATAAAAAACTGCCTTGGCCTTTTGATAGGGCAAAAATCAGGTAGGCAGAGTAGACAGAATGGAATGCTGGAAAGAAGGGGAGTGTAACAGATGCCATAAAGCTCCTGTCTGAGACTGACGCTGGTTAGAATCTTTTCCAGTAAGCCACAACCTCATAGTGTTATGCAGATTGGTAGAAATGGGTTAGATCAGGATGTGAGAGTTGGTCAAGAAGAGGCTAGATATAATGGGCCAGGCAGTAATTTAATTTCTGTGTTGTTATTTTGGGGTTAAGCTAGCTGGGCGCCAGGAACACAGCCCACTCCTCTTACTACACATTTGTTTAAGAAACTGTTTTGCCTGGACTGCTTGATGTCATGCTATATAAACTGGACATACAGGACCCATACAAAAGGGACCACTGAACTTTGATGGACTGAAAAAGGTGGGATGGTCCTTCAGGGTTCATGCTTCACAGAAGAAACTGCCAGACATTCTCCAGGAAACAAAGGAAAGGGACTGACAAAGATGAGACAGTCTTCCAAATTTCCTACTTCACTGAAAAGTCTGCCGGATACTATGGACCTGTATGCTGAAGATGGGAGCCCCAATGTTACAGAAGAACTTTGGGTGACTGTCCAGTCAGTAAGATTTCTCTGTATCAATTCTAGAGTTTTAGAAATTGTTTACAATTCACTTCCTGTTTACTTAGGTAATATTATATCCTTCTGGAGTCTTTGATGGAGTTCAAGACAGATAGTTATATAGTTTTCCTTAATTATGATAAAAGATAAATTAGATATGAAACTTTAGACTCACAAAGATAGGATAGATGATAAAGTATTACCCTTAATTTGCCAGATGTTAATGGACTAAATATTGTAACTATAATTCTTGCTTAATAACTATTTTGTATGTGTAATTTTACTCTGTTAAAATTAAAACCTTCCTTTTTAATTAGACAGAAGATGGGAGATGATGTGGGATGTCCTTCCATATATATGTTGCTTTTATTGGTTGATGAATAAAGCTGATTGGGCCAATGGCTTAGCAGAGTAAAGTCAGGTAGAAAATCTGAGCATAGGTAGATAGGTAGATAGAGTAGGCAGAATTTAAGAGACACCACATAGCTGCAGAAGAAGGATGCCAGAACCTTACTGTTAGTTGACAGTCTCATGGTGATACATAGATTAATATAAGTGGGATAATTTAAGATGTAAGAGCTAGCTAGGAATATGTCTAAGCTATTGGCCAAACAGTGTTGTAATTAATATATTTTCTGTGTGATTATTTGAGTCTGGGCTACCAGGAAACCAACAAGCAGCCTCCATTTACACATATTCAATGCACCATTTACACTATTACTTTAGAATGCTTTCTTTTGAGGTTAAATTCTATTTTTTTTTGCGTCTTTGCAATAGATATTTCATACCCAAATGTGAGGCATTTGATTTATAAAATCGGGTGGGGGGGAAGGTCTTCTATTTAACATACTCTGTTGGGTACATAAGTAAATTCTTCCTACTATCAGGACATGTTAAGAGTTACACACACACACACACACACACACACACACACACACACACACACACTTCAAAATTGAACAAATATTGGATACCCAGCCAGTACTCTGAACTGTAATTGAAAAACTTGAGGAGAAGCATTTCAGTGGCAATAAAACTCCAGAAATATAGTCATCAAGGCAGATCTTTGCAACACCCCTATCTAAACAAACAAACAAAAAACAATGGAAGGAGAAACACTTTCACAACCTTGACTTTCTATGACATCCCCAATATGTGTGAATTCCTAAGCACTTACAAAAATAGTAGTGGTTTTCAATTAAATGAGCAACATGTGGCTATTTACTGATTGGATTGTTGCTCTCTGGTGATAGGGTCTCTCACTGGAATTCACCAAGTAGGGTAGGCAGACTGGTTACTGAACCCTTAGAGTTCAGTTGTCTGTCTCTCCCCATTTGTTTAAAAATATGAGTGCTGAGATCAAGCAGATTTTCTTACTTACAAGACAGTACTTCACCCATTAAGCCAGTTCACCAGCCTATGTGTAGATCATCTCTATTCCACTCTATCAGTTATGGCTGACCTCAACTGCCATTGACTTAACTCAGAAGCAGAAGCAGAAATATTTACAACCAAGTTACTAAGGGATAGTAATAAGTGAGACTTTGATTATATATGGCTTTGATAACATATTACAGAGCTACAGTCACTTCCAAATGAAGCTTCATCTATTCAAATCACAAAGCCTCATTTGGACAGACTTGGTGATACTTGAGCAAGTGAAAATACTTTTCCCAATGGAAAAACATATAAAATAGTAACATTCAGAATGCAGTAAGATACCATAAGTTATAAAACTTTTATTTTCTTACATTAAAAAATTTTAAAAATGCATATATAAACTTGTGCATATTTGTAGTTTGTATATATATATATGTATTTATGGTGAATATGGTTACTTTTCTAATTCATGAAACAGAATTAACATTTAGAAATAAAAAATTTATTATTTTTTGCAACTTTTCCTTAATTTGATCCTTAAAATGCTCTTACAGGGGAAAAAAGCTAAGTGGATAAATATCATTTAAAGAAAAAAAATACAGGAACAGAGCTAAAAATACAGTTAGTTTCACAAAGTGGGAATAGGAAGGTGTCTCAGTGGTATAATACTTGCCTAACATGCCTGGGTCTTTGGGGCTTCAACATACATGCGTGCATGGACATATACACACATGTGCACATGCATGCATGCACACACACACAAGAGAGTGAGACAGAAAGACAGAGAGACAGTAAAAAAAAGGGAGAGAGAGAGAGAGAGAAGTTATAAAGTGAGAATTGACATTTCTTCACTTACCACTTAGAAAATGTCAACTAGAAAAGGTACAAAATAGGATGAGAAAATTCTCAGGAACACTAATACGATTGAGGCACATTTCTTACTTGTGAATGTCTCGCCTGTTTTGAGATGGTGAGACTTTCCTGTTATCAGGGTAATGAGAGGTCAGGGGGTGGGTGAGTCAGAGACTGCAGGTAACTAGACCTACAGCATAGTTCTAGAATCTGAGGGATGGTTGCAGACCCAAGAAAGCATTAAAGATGCAAATAAGAAATAGTTGCTTTATGTCAGGCACATTAGGATAAACATGAAAACTAACTGCACAAAACTTGCTAATACACTTACTGTTAGTGGGAGGACAGATACAAAGGCTACACACCAAACACAGGGGTCTGATCCTTATAGCATCTCTTGTGGAAAGAAGCTTTAAGGATTGCAAAGAAATCAATTTGGGTATTTGAACAAGTCATGAACGGGGAGGAGAGCAAGAATAAGATCCAAGTTATGAGGCCGGAAAATTTTTCGCACAAAATTAAATTCAACCTCATGAAGATCACTTCAAGTGGATGTGGAGGCCTTGCTGGTGAACAATGATCTGATAGGCAGTTTACGCTGCTTCACACACTCTGGATGTAATGAATTTCAGTTCTATTAAAGCTACTGCCGTATGAGAGAGAGAGGAGATAGCAAAAGTGGCAGTTTTCCCTCTTGACATCTGTTGAGGGAATATGACCATCATCTATCTTCCTTCTTCAGGAATGAGGTGTGCAATGCCTCTCATAGTGAGCAAATGACAATACCAAATGATCATTTGGGTAAGTCACTCTTATAGATATTATAGTTCTATTAATTTGTCATTTTTTCATTAAACAATCCTGGTAAGAGTTTGGCTGTTTTTCGACCATAAATAAAAGTAGAGGTAGGAATAATGGTTTAAAATTTTAAAACATAAATTCATACAGAGACACACATTCTCCTATTTACATAAACATACACACAAAAACATATATATGAATAATACATGTATTTTAGATAGTGTCTCACTATGTAGTCCTTACTTGTCTGGGATTCACTCTGTAGACCAGATTGGTCTCCCAAGTGCTGGGATTAAAAGCATGGTCCACCACACCCAGCAGTCATATATTCTTTTTAAAAGTATTTTGAAACTTTTAATTTTAATTTTCAATTATTAGTGAATAGCAGGGCTTTGTGCATGCCACAGCATAGCTGTGGAGGTCAGAGGACATCGTGCGGGAATCTTTTGTCTCATTTGACCACATGGCTCCAGGGATCCAGGATCAGGCCTGTGTTAAAGGTGCCTTTACCAGCTGGTTGACCTCAGCCTCCGTCTTAAGAGCAACTGTTACTCTGTGCATGAAAATGTACAGGTCAAAAGATTAACTTCTTTATTTTAAATTTATCTATTCCCTTTATCATTTAAAGATTTTTAGGGAGCTAGAAACTACAGTGGAATCCAAAAAATCCTATTTCTTAATCTTAGAAGAGAACTATGAATCAAGTTTTATACCAAAATACTGAAATTAAATTAAAAATTGGTTGCAATGTTACCTTGCTTTAATTCATGTACATAAAATCATATCAAAAAATTTAGAAAATAAACGAAAAATGTGACTTTTGGGGGGATTAGTTTTGAAAATTCACTTCTTCCTTGACCATCTACAAAAGTATGGTATTGTTATACTTTTTAGACAGATTAACCTTTCAAATAATCACAAAATAATTCTTTCTCCACAGTATGCAAAAACAAATGTAAAGTCTTCCCATATTTGGACAAATAAAGCTGGCATCAAGATACTTATAAATGTATGCCGCACTCAAGACACTGGTGTTGCAACAATGCACAGCTCTCCATCCCACCAATGACTTTCTGGCCATGTGAATCTCACTATCCATGTATCATACTCACTTTCTCACACCCCTGTACTCCTAAGACTTCAACGTGCATAAATTCATTTAGGTATTTTACTTCCTTGTAATTCCCCCAAAATATTACTGTTTCATCTCTGGAGCATATTTCCATGGAGCTAAGATTGCACTTCAGAATACAAATCATAGCACTGTATCAAAATCATCTCTCTGTTATGTTCCGAAGAAAGTTCATATTTAATTTTTAAGTGCTGTGCTTGACGCTGAAAACTCATGGGTGGCCACGTGAAAAAGAATAGGGAATAAAGTAAGTATTATCAGTGCTTTACAAAATAGGCTCCATCAACAAGTCAACCTCAAATTCAGAGATTTCTGAGGTCATTTATTTCATGGCCTGGGCCCACGTGTCTGCCTCTGAGCTTAACCACATTCTCTTTGATTATACAGCTTTGTACAATATTTTGAAATCAGACAATGCTGCGCTTCAGCTTTGTTCTTTTTGCTCATCTTTGCTTGGTTAGCCATTGTGTTTTTGTGGTTCTATATAAATCATAGCCTTTCCCCATGTTTCCGATGTTAGGGATTATGCTGGGTCTGTAGATTAATTTATAGAATGTGGAAATTTGGCTTCTGCTACCATAATACAATACCTGAAGAAAGGAGATTATGAAGAAAAGGGGGTTATGGAGATTGTTTAGTGGGCAAAGAACCTGTCTAAGTATGAGAAGTTAAGTTTGTATCCCCAGAACTCTCATAATTTGGTGGGATAGTGCAAGTCTGTGATCCCAGCATGCCTACAGTGATATGGAAGATGGACACAGAAAAACACAGGGGAATCTCTGGAAACCTGTGATAGCTAGTCTGGTACATACAGTGGAGAACAAAAGACTGCCTCACTGGCAAGGTAACTGGGAGGGAAAATGTACTTGTCATGTGACAATACATCCTGAGTTCTATCCTGGAACTCACTTAAAGGTGGAAGGAGAGAACCAATTTTGCAAAATTGTCTGACCTCCCTAGTACACACCACACACACACACACACACACACACACACACACACACACACACACACACGCGCGCGCGCGCATATGAATAATGAATTTAATATTTTTTAAAGGAAAACTCCTGTCTCAAACAAGGTGGAAGGTGAAAACTTATACCTAAAACTGTTGTCTCACCTCCGCAAGTGCTGTGACACATGGCATGTACACACCCACAGACAGGCAGACAGACAGACAGACACACACACACACACACACACACACACATAAAATGTATCTAGTACAATGTTTTACAAACTGATGTTCAAAGAGCAGTACTTTCTATGATAAGGACCTTATTCTTTCATGTTTATTTTTCAGTATTTTGAAGTGTCAAATTTCTTATGGGAGCCATTGAATGGCTCAGATAATGTTCTTTTTGTTTTTGTTTATTTTTAATTTACATGTTTTTGTGAATTTCCCAAAGTCCCACCTGCTGCTGTTTTCAGCACTATGTTACAGTAGTATAATAATTCATGTGTGGTTTTTAGAGTCTTGCATTCTTAAGACCTTAGTTATTGACTGATGTATGATGTGTCCTTGAAGTCATGTGTGGACTGGGAAAGTGGTCATGTTGCTCTGTCTGTCAGGTTGATGTGATCGAAGCTGTAGCTTAAGGACAATATTTGCTTGTTGACTTTGCTGGATCATCTGTCCATTTCTGAAAAGGGGGTGTTGAAGGTCCTGACATGAACCCCTTCAGATCTGCTATACATAGGGCATATTTAAGTGTGTGTGTGGTAAATACATCCATATCTAGAAATCTTATTTTTTTGATTAACGAATCCTATTATTATACGTTTGTGTTTTTGTTTTGTACTTTTATAAATAAAGTTTTATTTCATCAACTTTGTGCTCTTTTGTTTTCCATTTGTTTCACTCTACAGTGAAAACAAACAAATTAAAACCCTACAGTTTTATTCTACTTCTGACCCAATATTTTATAAATTTAATGTCTCATGATTTTTATAATTTTATGATATATATTAAGTTATTGTATCTGTTTTAGGTTTTTAGTAACTTTTTCTAACCTTCATACTGAAGGCATAGTGTGACCATTAAACAATAGAGTATTCTGAATTTGAATGTGTAGTTACTTAGAAATATGGAGTTTTATATTTATGTGTTACATTTGAACATCTTTTCATTTAGACTTGAAGAATTCCTTCTGGCATTTCCTATGTGACAGGCCTGGTGGTGACAAAACCTCTCAGTTTTTGTTCATATGGAAAAAAAAACTTTCTTGTACCATCAGATTTTCCAGATTTGGAATTCTAGGTTGGAAGTATTTTCTCCTGCAATATGAATGTGTCACTGTTCAGTATCTTGACTTACCACAGTTTTGCCACAAGGCTTATGGAGAGACCCTTATATGTGACAGGTTTAATTTTCTGATTGACAGGTCCTTTCTTCATTTTAAATTTGTGTTGTTGATGATTTATTTGAGGCTCAGAGAGGCAAGAATGGGAAAACAGATCCCACTAAATAGCTAAAGAAATCTTGGAACAAGCCATGTACAATGCAAGGCATGCTGGCCTGGACCTCATGATCACTCATGTAGTTGAAATGCTGGCATTGTCAGTGTGAGTCTGCCATACATAGCATTATATTTCATCTATGGCAGTTCGACCATAAGACACCTTGGTGTCTTCTTGTTTGGACTGCCTTCTTCTGTGATCTTCTGCCTAGATCTCCAGGTCTTTCCGAGGGTTTCTTGACATCTTTCTCTGAATAAGATTTGTATCCCTTAATTCTTTCTTCTGCTTTTTGAGCTCCTATAACTTATACATCCCTTGTTTGATACCATCCTACCCATTCCCTGTGCTTTATACACACTCCCACGTTGTGTGTTTATACATACATATGTATGAAATTTGATGCCCATGTATCATGAGTCTTCCTTTTATTGAGGCATGCCTGGTATTGGAGTCTGGGACAAAAGTCCTATGTACTGTCCATATACTGTCCACCATGGGAGTAGAGATGAATTGAGATGGATTACACAAAACTCTCCTGTTGACCGGGGTTTCTGTCCCACCCAGTCTCGCAGCCATTCAGCCCCAAGGAAATACACAGAGGTCTACATTAAATATAAACTGATTGGCCCAGTAGCTCAGGCTTTTTATTAATTAATTCTTACACCTTACATTAGCCCATTACTCTTGTCTGTGTTAGCCAAGTGGCTTGGTACCTTTTTTGGTGAGGCAGTCACTTGTTGCTTGCTCTGTGTCTGGCTTCCTCTGTGTCTGGGTGATGACTGCAGACTGACTCTTTCCTCTTCCCAGAATTCTCATCACCCTGCATTTACTTCCTGCCTTGTTGCCCTGCCTGAACTTCCTGCTTGGCTACTGGTCAATCAGCATTTATTTAAAATGCAAGTGACAGAGTACAGACCATTATCCCACAGCACTCTCCTATCATTTTTAATGTTTTTCTCCATTTCTGACCACTTCCGGTCACTGTAATTGCTCACCTGATTTCCTAAGTTCTTGCAAAAGTATTGCCACATGTGTGGTTCCTGAAGTTGGATTTTCTACTTGCACATGAGTGTTGCAAACACTATTTTACCACCCTGCTTGTGCCTGGATAGTAGTTCATCTTTATAGAACTGAAAGTACCAACAAAATAATACAGGCATCAAGATAATCAGGAAAGGAATTATTATGGGTGGGTAAAGTGAGTATCATATACCATATAGATATTGCTGCATATTTTAAGGCACATATGTGGTTGCTTAATATAGACAAATCAACCAAAATTGCCTTTATCCTTGAAGAATAGTCAATGCCCCTCCTCTTCCTTCTTTTTTCTTTTCCTTTTTAATTTTCTTTGCCTTTTTTCCGAGTTGGTTTTTTTTTTTTTTTGAGACAGGGTTTCTCCATGTAGCCTTGGCTGTCCTGGAATAGATCAGGCTGGCTTTCAGCTCAGAGAATCTTATGTATTTGCCTCCTATATCCTGGAATTAAAGGTGAGCACCACCATGTTTGGCTTCTTTAGCCAACATTTTGAACAGTACCTATTAGTCCTAATCTGGTTAAACAGTGTCTTGTAGCTCTTCACGGTTCTGGGACCTGAGTGCACCTCAGTCCTAGGAACCGAAGTCAGACTGATGGCTTTTGGAAGTCACCTCAGAGGATAAGATGCAGAGAATATTATATTTGAGCCTCATCTATAACCTAGCACGTAGGACTTTCAGTATTTTCTCAGTATAGAACAACTAGTCTGTAAAATCTAACTGGAGGTCTGAAGTTTATTGCTTTTGCTTCTACTTGGTCACTTCATAGCTGAAGTCTAGAGGAGAGGAAAATGGGATGATGGACTGTAGGAAGTAGCTTGGCTGACCTCATTCTGTCAGTATTTAGCATTACCTTAGAGTCAATTTGTGCTTGTAAGAAATCATGTCTGAGCCGGGCGGTGGTGGCGCACGCCTTTAATCCCAGCACTCCGGAGGCAGAGGCAGGGGGATCTCTGAGTTCGAGGCCAGCCTGGTTTATAAGAGCTAGTTCCAGGACAGGCTCCAAAGCTACAGAGAAACCCTGTCTCGAAAAACCAAAAAAAAAAAAAAAAAAATTCATGTCTGTAACTCTTCTCACATGTTTCTATTTTATCTATTGATCTTCCCATGCTAAGATGTGTGCTTATGAGCCATAGTCTCTTCTGAGTCTTATCTTTTATATGTAAAACATGATTCTATATAAAGACTTCACAAATGATTCTTTAATGAAAAAAGGAACATTTAAAAACACTAACCACTTCCCCCCTTTTGCATTACCTTTCCATTGTCCTTATCAGAGAAAATTAGCTTATTAAGGTGACCAGTTGCTATAGAGATAAGCACAAGTGTAGATGAATCAATAAATAACGTTGTTTTCTTTCCTGCTCTGGCATCTACCTATAATTGTAAGTGAATGGTAGCTTGTTTGATTGTTTTGGAATTTTTAAATGTCTGTGTTATATATCAATGTTCCCCATGGAACTGGTAGTAAGATAAAAATTTTAAAAAAGATTTGCAAAATTCAAACATGATCTAATTTTAATACAGACCTAATATGGATGGCAGTGACAGTATAACTAGGGTCAAGAATCTATGTTCACACTCTAAAGGATGTAAAAGATTAACTAGGCCACTTACATTTTAGCAGTGTGAAAAATGAAGCTCAAAAATATTAATTGGCTCACTTTATATTATAAAGGGTAGTGCCAGGACTCAGAGGCTTATGGTTTTACTGAATGTTTGTTCTGTTACATTCTGTTGGCTTTGAAACAATTATCTTGCCTGAGTCATAAGCACCTTGAAGACATCAAGGGTACATACAGGGATCTCTCTAGACTACAAGTCAGCTCCTCCAGTTTAGGTGGGTTTTTTTTGGTGTTTTTGGTTTTTTGCTGTCAAACAAAAAGGTACGATAAAAATTTCCAAGGAGCAGCTGCAGGAAAATATTTCTCTTATTTAAATCATGCTTTCAAATGTCTATCAAATGAGGCACAGTTGGATAGCTCCAACTTACAGAAGTACATTTGATTAAGATCTTTTTGATAGCATAAACATTTCAGTTAAGTTTTATCATTCAATCATTTGATATTGGGTCCAGAATGCACATGGCCAAGGGCACAGGAAATAAGGTAATTTTTTTTTTTAAAAAAAAGCCCAGGGAGTCAACTTTGAACAATGTGATGCATGTTCCTGTAAAAAAAAATGCTTCTTCCCTTTGGAAATGTGAATATATGATGTCTGCCATATTAATCTGCCAAGAAAAAGTGATACCCAAAGAAAAATTCTCCGGAACTGCTCACGGAAGAGCTACCATACACAGCAATTTTGGTTGAGTGCCATGACATCTTGTATTTGGCTTCACAAAAATTTTGAGTTTCAAATGCTGAACAAACCTATTTAGCTACCTTGGTATATTATTAATTAACATGTTCTGTGTTCTTTAATTACCAACTTGTCCATAGTTAAGGCCTTACCACACACTATGCTGCTCAATCTATATCTATATCTATCTATCTATCTAACTATCTATCTATGAACATCTAACGCTTCTGTCCTTATGAAGATTTTTACAACACTGAACAAAACCTCCTGTATATGTTCCCTATGGCCCAGCAGCCCAATATTTACCTAAAATGTGTATTTACACATGAATTAAGCAAAATATGTTTATATTCGTGATGAAAATTAATTATTACAGCAAAGTTTTAAAAGTGAAATATCTATCCATGGAAAACTGGAAGAAAACACTGCTACATATCCAAACTGGAGTACTACATAACTGTACATATGTATAGGAAAAAGAACATTTTAATCAAAAGCATAAAATATGATCAGAATGAGTGATCATATTAAATTAATAGGGAATGTAGCTCTGTTCAATATTTTCAACTCTATCTTCTCTGAGTCCTCAATATAAACTCTTCCCTGCATTAGATTTATCTACTCAGTGTGTCTTATAACTTCCCTTTGATTTTATCCATACCATTGTTCTACTCAAAATGTAGGCCATACTAACTTGCTTCTATTACTTTGAAATAAGCTTGCTATAGTCACCACATAGGAAATTAATGAAAGGCCAAGGAATTACTCTCAAAATGCAAGATTTTAAGAGAATAAGTGACCAGTTGTGTTGAAGGCATCAGGATGTTGATTAGTTCATGCTATGGTTTAGGTTTGCACCAGGAACTCCTGATTTGCCAACATGGCATGGGAGGAGCAGCCTAGCAGAGCAAACATGTATATGTCATGAAGGGACAGGGTAGTGGATATTCAGTTAAGAATAGCAAACATCCTCTGTGTTGCAATTGTCTCAAAATACCCATGTCTTTTGGCAACACATCTCTCATCTTTCTGAGCTCATGGCTCTGTAAACAGTTCCACATCACTCACTCCCGGATGAAGCATTGGATCTGTTTGCACTGTAATTAACAATCCCTTCCACTGATTTCTTAAGCAGTTACCTAACACATTTCATGGAGAACTTGTCTCTCTAACTGTGATTAGAGCTACAATAAACACAAAATCAAGTTATCTTGACACCAATTACCTGGTAGGCACACGGAAGCACCTGCATAAACTTGCTTACACTGTATAACCCAGTGAGGTGCCATCAATACCTCATCTCAGATGAAGTAACCAAGGCTTTGCCAAGGTCCCCAAAGCTAGCCGGCTCACAGAAGTACTTAACACTACACAATGATGCCCATTGTTCTTTTGACACGGAATCATATTAATGCGGGATTTGCTGAAGCATATGTGGTACTTCATGCATGCTAATAACTTGGTTAAATAATAACCCCTTCCAATAAGGTATATGCAAATTTATGTCACTGTACATTTAGCACATATACATTGTAGGCTATCTATACATTGTCCTTAATGAATCACATCTGACCCACATGACTATTAAAGCAATCATCATAGCTATCAACTTAGAATGCTCTTCTTATGTTCACAGCAAAGAAAAAGTTCTGTGCAGTCCACGATGTAAGAAAGAATTTAATTTTCCTACTCTTGAACAGGGGGTGTATGTCTACTGGAGATTCAAGACCAAGAATAGCTGTTTAAGGACAAAACTCTGATGACTGAATATAACCTAATGAGTCAGTCAGATTCAGAAACACAAGACACAATGTAAAAATTCCAATGCTTGGAGACCTATGACCTTGTTGAATCCTGTGTTTCTTAAGTTTGCTTTTCCATAGTATACACTCTTTTAATAGAATACTTTATAAATGGGATTCACTTTTAAGAAACTCTCTTATGGAGAATGGACACAGAAAAATTTAAGAGCGCACGCAGTATGTTTGTCATTATACATAACATCAATTCCCATGAGTTTTTAACCTCCAAGATTTTTAATTAAAAACAAATAAGGGCTGGAATTCCCCTTCACTATCCATGAACACACTACGTATGCTCCCTGAGCCTCAACCCTGACCTTCTTGAGAGATTCTTCTCAAGAAGCCATAGGATCTGCATGTGCCTTCAAAGCTTGTTGCTGCAACCTCATTTGGGTTGATAAACCTTTTCCCTAAACAAAATGTTGGAAGAGACTTTACAGGGCTCTTTCTGAATGTTTCTCTGTGGCCTGCGTTTCTTTGATCATTGTGGGACAAGCAATCTTAGAAATATAAACAAGCCGTTATGGCTACACTGGTTTATCTATGACCTCATTTGGCTAATTCCCAGGCTGTCATGATGCTCATACCATTTAACTGGACACCATCCAAGAAATAGAATCACAGAACCAAACCTTAGTGTGGCTTCCATTTGTTGCCAGAGCAACTGTTTTAATTCTTAGGATGAGGAATGATACTGAAACGAAGTTCTGGAAAGAATAACAGGCTAGGCTGAGAGAGTCACACAGGAGCTAACACTCAATCAAATCGTTTTAGTGGCAAAGGCCAAGCAGGAAACATCTGTGTGATCCTTAGGCTCAAACAGGGGAGCAACCAGAGTTTTAGAAAACCCTACAGTAAGAAACACTTCATTCAAGTCCAGACACTCATTTGCAATCACGGAACAAGAAGAAAGTGAAATTCTTCTTCAGCTGAGCAGACCCACGGAGCTGTTTGCAAAGGCAGGACTACTCGGGGCGTCGCTCGCTCGGCTGCTCTCCTGTGGCCTCATTAGCTGCCTTGCAAGGTGCAGGTTGGAGCAGTGCCCTAGATTCCCACACACCATCTCTGACACTTTATAAAGCACTTTCAGCCCTGACAAGATCAAAACCTCCGCGTTCTCTCAAATCTCATAATAACTCCCCAACATCCCTGGCTCAGGCTGAGAAAATTGAAAGTGATCGAGCACTTAGTGGATTTTAAAAAAATAAAATAAAATAAAACAACCTTGGGAATTATGTGTTTGTCCTCTTCCCTCCTGTAGCAGGAAATGTCCAATTGATTTTAATAACTCATTTTCCCTTTAGAAAACAGAGTACTGCCTCCAAGAGTGGACTCTTGGCAAGGGCCACAGGATAGGATGCTGGCAACCTTATCTGTGTTCTGTGGCTGCCCTGTTAAACTGTGGGCTTTCAACCAAGATCTCCTCCGGTTTTGCTTTGAGGTCAATATGAGGCACATTGGCACTGTGTGTTGATTAAGTCTTGTCCACTGTCATGCAGCAATGTAGGGCAATTTGAGTATACATAGCTACAGCTTACATGAAGATGATGGTTTCTGGTCCTTTAATTTTATAAAAATTTTCCATTTGAAGCCCACTGTTAAGTAGTATGATACATACCAATATTTCTACTACAAATTTTCAGAGCCTTCTCTTTTTGCCAAATTGAAATTCCATATTAATAAATCATGAATTCTTCCCTTCCTTCTCTCTCTCTCTCTCTCTCTCAGCCCTCAGCAAATATCTTTCTATTTTCTGTTTCTATTACTCCTACCACTTGAGAGGTGTCATGGATGGAATGGTACAGCACTAATTTTGTGTAAGAAAATTCCATTGAGTTTGATTCTATGTTACTGCATTCTTGTTTTGTTTTGCTTTGTTTTTAGAGACAGGGTTTCTCTGTAGCTTAGAGCCTCTCCTGGAACTAAGCTCTTGCAGACCAGGCTGGCCTCAAATTTACAGAGATCCACCTGCCTCTGCCTGCCTCTGCCTCCTGAGTGCTGGGGTCAAAGGCATGTGCCACTATCCCCCGGATACCGCATACTTTTTAAAGGCTGCTAAATGTTCTATTATCTTTGCATAGTACATTGTGTTCATCCATTCACTTGATAATGGGCATTTAGGTATCTTCAACCTATCAGCCATTGTTGATGGTGGAGTTGGAGGAGAGTGGGGCAGCAACTGGCCTCATACTTTCCACTTCCTGAGAATCAGGTTAGTGCAGGGAGCCTGGTGGAGAACTTTGAATGCTTCATTTGCTATATTTCTTGCAAAAGCTGTGAGGCAGGTGTTGTTTCTGTTCCTGAGTCAAAAACTGTCAAAGGGCTGATTATGAGCCAAAGCAAAGCCTAGGATTTCAACTTGAGCTTCAAGAATGTGACTGAACTATGTGATGGAAAGCAAATTAGTCATCCTGGCTTCTTCAGCCACTGAAATCACAAGACCTCCTGACGGTGCCTCACTGAAAAGTCATATAAAAGCCAAAAGCCATAGAAAATCCATGTTCATGACATTTCCAAAGAGGTTGGAGGAGTATGTGTGTCTGTTTTGAGGAGATAGGAGTTAACATATTTATTCTGCCATCCCTATATGACATGTAGATAATTATTAAAATACCATTTTCTACAAAGTCCTGATTGTCACATTGCCACTATTATATGTACCTTAAGCCTTCCTGTATACGTGCTTGTATGTAAGTATGTGAGAACATGTGTGGTTATGCACACGTATGTGTGTGGGCATGTTTCCCCAGGTGCCAATTACCTTTATCTTTGTTTTTTAAGCAGAGTGTGTCATTGGTCTGTAACTCACCAAGTAACCTAGGCTTGATGGCCAGTGAGCCACCAAATTCAGTATGTTATCTCTGCCTCCCCAGCCTTGGGATTACAAGAATATGCCACCATGCTTCACTTTTTGCATGTGGATTGTAGAGATTGAAATCAAGTTCTCAGGCAGTGTTACCCACTAAGCTATTTCCTCAGTCCATGAATTTCAACTCTTACTCTGTTCGAAACACAGAAGAAGATTGCCATACTTAATTTAGAAGGCTTATTTCAGAGACCTCTTAGTGCTGTTCACTAAAATCCTAGCAAGAACTATTCGTTCTATGGGATCTCCAGCAAAAGCCAAGAGGAGATGGTTGGTTCTTTCACAGAGAATCCTTTCTGAGAACTGACAGTGTATGTATAGGAGGCTGAATCCAGGGGCAGCACAAATCCTTGCCACTCACATCATTACCTTCTCCAAGACTTATCCCCTGCCTACACTGTAGGAGATACAATCATAACTATTTTACCAGATTTCTTGGGGAATTACTTGATTTAATAAACATTACAGTGTCACAATGTCTGAGAGTCCACTTAACTCAAAGAATTATTATTTGTCAGTGAATGAGAAGAAGCATTGCTTTCATTTCCTATGTGACTACAAAGAACGACAACAAAGAAACCAAACAGACAAAAATGCCACCATCTATATAATTCCCACAAGGTCAAGTTTCTTCTTGACTGTGTCCAAGAAACTGACTGCTTATCTGTTTTGTGCACCTGTCCTTACTGATAAAGAGATTCTTTATGTCCTTCTTGTTTATTCCACACATAAACTGTGTCCAAAAAATGAACGAAAGAATAATGAATGCTTGTTGGAAACTGGACATAAGGATCCAGAGAAGGGGACAAAAATCAGAAAGTAATTAACTTGAAATGATTAATGGTGATTTAATATTCAACAACAACTAGTAATTAAAACATTCATTTTATTTGGAATTGTGCATGCATATGCATGTGTGTGCATTTGTGAGTGTATCTGTTTGTGTGTGCACAACTGCACTTCCTAAAGAAGGCCAGAAGAGGATATCCAATGTCCTGGAGCTGAAATTACAGGTAGTTGTTAGCTTTCTGATGTGGGTTCTGGGAGCCAAATTTGGGGTCTGTATAGCAGC
Source organism: Ondatra zibethicus (assembly GCA_004026605.1). NCBI lineage: Eukaryota > Metazoa > Chordata > Mammalia > Rodentia > Cricetidae > Ondatra > Ondatra zibethicus. The sequence continues at coordinate 23,870 of PVIU01008833.1, forward strand.
ATCTGGTGTTCTTATTCCCTGAGCCTTCTTTCTAGTCTCTCATCATATTAGCTTTAAAAATTATCCAAGTCCTTTGAGTTAGATGAAAAACATTGGATGTTCTGTATGTTTTATGAATTTCTTTATGTTCTTTAGTTCTTCCACATGCAAACTTGGAGAAAGCACATCCTTTCTTATTACTAATGGAAATGTCAATGGCATCCTCTTTCTGGAAGATATTTAATAAATGGCCTTAAAAGTCTGTAGACATGTGTCCCTCCACTACACTTTTGGGCGTATTTCCTTAGGAAACCATCAAGAACATAGGCAAAAATTATTTACAGAGTTTAAAAGGCTTTATTTTTAAATTGGAAGACATCATAAGCATCTGCCAGGCTGGATTGTTACAGTAAATAATGGTGATAAGGAAGCATTTCTGGAGAGAGTGATTAATGACATATAAAGATGCTCATAATTAGTTTCAGCACAAAGACAGAGTACAAAGTACTGCACAGTCCATATGCCATTTTAATAAAAATTTGTGGAAATCTCTTTTGATAAATTCCAAATATGTAGAGAGTTAAGTATTCTCTCTATGACTCAAAGTACTGAAGGAGATTTCATTCCCACAGAACTAAAACATACATCACATCCCTAATTATGCCAGCTTTATGACATAATCTTTAACAACGCAGTCAGCAGATATAGTACACATCATTTATTTTTGTTTCTTCCTATGACATAAGAGGTGACTAGATAAACCCCAGGTGGTAAAAGATACACCCCCACAAATTACTTGACCGTCAATGTACTTTCCAGGTTACCTGAAAGTCATAAGCAGTAAGTGGTGGTTTTAGCATTCTGGATGAGAGAAATAGCTGTTACATCAAAGGAACAAATATGAGTGACTGTGGTCTGGGAATGTGGACACAGATTTGGGGTTTCTACAAATGCCATGTTCTAAATGTTAACAGTTCGGTGAAGGCTTACAGTAAGAGTTATAGCAATATAACAAAGAATATAGTAAATCAATCAAGATCCTTGTAGTGTGTATTGATTGGTTCCTCAGGCAGGCAGGTTATAGGAGAGCAGGGAAATCTCAACTACAGGCTCAGAGCTTATCTGCTGCCATCCTTAGCCATCAGATAAAATGGGTCGCAGAAACTAAAAGTCTTTTTGTACAACACAAAGGGTTTGCCTCATGTTCACAAAGATGTTAGTTTACACACGGAAGAGGGTAACATTTGGCTATTAAGGAGCATAAAGATGGTCTAAGAAAATTCAGCTATAGACCTCCTGCAGCATTCCAGTCTCTCCACTTCACTGCAGCTTAGCTCATCCCAGTCAGCCTCCCTCTGGAATCATAGGTCCTTTCCAGGAACTCTCATTAACAGTGTCAACAGTTTTGTCTTCTTTTCCCTTGTCCTTCATTTCATAAAAAGAGACCAATTCTTAGCTCATTCAGCTGCCATATAAATCATGTTCAGAGAGTATGATGATGATTGGGTAGACCAATTATCTGAAAGATTCAATAATGCCATAGTTGAGGACGTCTGGCCTGAGTTGACACATAATGCCTGAATTTACACACTGAACCATAATTTGGATTTTAGAAACAGCAACTAAGCATTAAAGTCCATAGTAATCTTTATACATGGGCCAAGTTGTTGGGATACCTTCAATATTTTAATAGAGAGAAGTTGTGTAGAGAAATGTGTCAGGAGATACAAAATTGAAGAGGCCAAGCAGAGCTATGAGAAATCACAAAGGCAGAGAGTGGATGGGTACAGTCCCTAGGGCTGAGAACAGATGGATAAAACTGAACATATCAGTACTGAGATGTTTCAAAACTGTCCCAGATGGCAGGGGTTTAGATGCAGAGGCAAGGAGAGGCCCCATCAAGCAGAAATATAGCCTTGAAGGAGAGGAAGGTGTCACGAGTTTCACCGTGTGCATGTAAGAAGACATCAGGAGCTGACACCCACAAATGGAGAAATGAACATCTGCCCTTGAGCCCATGCTGAGGGTCAGGGTGAAGGAGAATGACAAAATACCAAAGGCTCTTTTTTTAGCCCAACATTTTCAAGTTGTCTTATTCCTTAGTGGGAAGGAAATAACCAAGGAACCAATCACAGATGAGGAGATAGCTCCCATAATTCAACCACAGTTTCACAAAACAATAAGATGTGTGACTCCAGTTGAAAGACAACTTATCCATAAATAACATATACGTATAAACAGACAGGAAAAACTAACCTGTACAATAATGTGTTCAGTAAGGTTATCCCGTAAAAAAAAGCATATATAAATGACTTAATATTCATAGTGCTTTTAGCATTTTCCAGCTCTAAAAAAAGCAACAATATTTCTTCCACTACAGAGAAGAACTAACTCTGATTAACAGCATGTTAAATGATATCATCTAATATTTAGATGTAAAAGCTTCTGGCATATTTGCCTGGCTTTTCAGAATAAAAATTCTCATTTACACTATTTCCCCTAATGGCACCAGGAAGAAAACACGAACTTCTGCTTCCCTGGCTAAACAATGAATAATGAGGAACATAAGGACATGGGCCATAAGACTAATGAATAGCTTTCTCTTTTTGAATGCAGTAATAGTTGTGTGAAAGAGGCTAGCATGAACTTTAAATAAGACTGCCAAATCAAAACCAAACATTAACTAAATGATTAAAAAGTTGGCAATGCCACTTACAATTAAAACTAGGATAACGTTAGTTAGGGCCAAAAGAAATGGTTCAGCAGTTAAGGGCAGTGGCTGCTCTTCCGGAGCCCCTGAGTTGTATTCCCAGCAACCACATGGTGGCTCACAAAACATCTATAGTGGGATCTGATGCCCTCTTCTGGCATAAAGTTGTACATGCAGATAAAACATAATACATAAAAAATAAATAAAACTTTAAAAAAAAAAAAGAAAGGAAAAAATGTTAGTTAGAGAAAAAGAAATCCCCTAAAGCACATTGGCTTCTAAAAAGCATAGGTATTGCTATAATTGATTTCTATAAAGTCTTCTACTCTTCTTAATTTGATGGATCTATTTATTCTTCCTCCAACATCAAGCTTACAAACACAGGGACTATTTATTGAGCACTTGCTATCAGTTCTCACTCTATAATATATGTGAAGGAGACTTCCTCCTCATAGCAATCTTATGAGATTGGTGTTTTCCCCTTTGTGTGCTTTTGTGTGTGTGCAGGGTAAATGGTTTAACCACTTTACCAAAGATTTGCAGCAAAGGCAGAAACAGGGATTTAAAGGAACTTAATTTCTTAAGTGTTTTACATGATTACAATATAATATCATATCATTAATCAGTTTATGTTGTTCTGTTGCTGTCCCATTTAAACTCTATTATAATGTTAATCACTTTGAGGCCTTACAGTGATCAGCTGAAGTCCTAATTATTTGTGGTCTCATTCTGTTACTTCTTCTGTTTTTATTTGTAACATCCTAAATTATTAAAATATGATATGGCATATTTCACTATTTTTCTCCTCAAAGTGTAAATTAAGTTATGACAAGGCTTCTAATTTCCAAACAACAATAAAAACATCAAGATTTCACAGAGAACATTAAATATATTTTACAGAGAACAGTAAATTAATTTACTTTAGATAGTGAAATGTTGGACTAGCAAGATGGCTCTCTGGGTAACGACATCTGTCCAAAGACTCAGCCCAAAGACTTGAGTTTGAGCCCTAAGGCACATGTGGTGGATGGAGAGAACTGATGTTCTTAAATTCTGACCTTCACATTTGTGCCATATGTGCACATTCACATATAATCACATGCAAATAACATAAGTGAATAGAAAGAAACCCTCCTGCACTGAAAATAAAAAGCTTTTTACTTGGGTAAAGTTCTATCTGTAACATGTGGGACCCCCAACCATGGATGGATTTCAACATCTTCAGCCACTTTGCCCTGTATTATTATTTCTTTTTAAAAATTGCATGTCTATGTGAGTATATGATGTATAAGCACTGGTATCCATGCAGGGCTGTACATACATGTGTGTCTTTGGAGACCCAAAACTGATGTCAGGTATTTTTTATCATTGCTGCTCATCTGATACACAGAGAAATGGACTCGCACTGACCCGGGAGCTCACCATTTCCATCTACTCTAGCTAGCCAGGGTGACCAGTGGGTCCCCTGTATCTGCACCCAAGAGCCAATATTACAGTGGGTGCCCTGTATCTGCCCCCAAGAGCCAATATTACAGTGGGTCCCCTGTATCTGCCTCCCAAGAGCCAATATTACAGTGGGTGCCCTGTATCTGCCCCCAACAGCCAATATTACAGTGGGTCTCCTGTATCTGCCTCCCAAGAGCCAATATTACAGTGGGTCCCCTGTATCTGCCTCCCAAGAGCCAATATTACAGTGGGTCCCCTCTATCTACCTCCCAAGAGCCAATATTACAATGCTTTTTTTGATCTTATGTGGATTCTGGGGCTTTGATGCTTGCCCAGCAAGCACTTTATTCACTGAGCCAGCCCTCCAGGTCTGGCCTGCATTTTGATGCAGGTAGTTTCCTAAAGATGCAGGTCTAAACCAGATGCCCACAATACTAGTGTTGCTACTCTGCCACCCTGCAGCCATCAAACCAATCATTAAACTCCTTTCCAAGAATTAAAAACACAGTTATGACTGTAAAGATCGATCCACATGCACTATGGGGCCAGCAAAATATTCAATTAAAGCTGATACAAAAGATGAGAGATCTTACTGGTTCAGATTAAAGAATGAATTCCCTTCTCTGTAGGTATGTTGATGAGTCCTTCTTGAGGATCAACTCCAGCATCAACTTTTGGTAAACAGAGAATTCTGTGACAAGACTTGGAATCTCAGCCTAATACCGTGAATAAAGAAGGTCCTAGGCATTCTACCTGAGTGCTTTTACCAATCCTAGTCTGAAAAGAGGTTAGACATGTGGTTGGGTAAGAGGAATGTATTCTCATATGCACAGAGGCAATGAGAGAGGGGCCACTAAACTGAGGATATATAAATAAACAACCTAATGGGCCATAACATTCATTTTCAGAAACTATTAAGGCAAAAAAGAAAAATGGGAAAAGTCTAGCTAATTCTTCAAATTCAGATTCAGCTATGTCACAAAACAAATGTACAGAAACATGTATTCCTGAATGTCTCCAATTATTATGAGAGTTGAGAATGGTTTAACAGTGTTCAACTTGACAACATTTGGAATCGAATTCCTTTGGGGGAAAGCCTACAGGAAAATCTGTGAGGGATTATTTATCCTCTGGGCATACCTGTGATGGATTATCTTGATTATGTTCATTGATAGAAGATTCATCTTAAACGTGGCCATGACTATGACTTGGGCAGGGATCCTGTGTTGTATAGGATGGGAACAGTGAGAGAGGAGGCACCACCACTCACGGCTCTCTGCTTCCTGCGTATAGATTCGATATGACCAGCTGCTTCAAGTTCCTGCTGCCTCACCTCCTCTGCTATGGTGCGCTGGACCCTAGAACTGTGAGTCGAGATAGATCCTTTCTCCCCTGAGTTGCTTTCGTCAGATATTTTATCACTGCCACAAGCAACATAACTAAGATACTGGTGGTCTCATGGTGACTTGAGAAAGTGTGTAGGAAGAGAAGCTTGGAGCACAAAATCTAGTGAGTCTTTTCAATGTTCTTGAAAAACAGTAAATTGTGCTGGTTGGATGATGTCAAACAGAGATCAGTCACTCCTGTCTGAGGGAAAAGAATAATTTCATGTTACCATATTAACTGTTTAAAAAGATCAGCAGTACTTCGTGATATGTGGAAGCTTTATGAAGTTAGAGTCCCAGGGTTCACAAATCACATTGTTTTGGAACATATAAAGGCTCATAGGTTTATCAAACATCCCAATATTGACTTTACAATAGAGGCTTAGTAGCAACAGAAATCAGAGTCTGAAATGTGTCCTACTAAGCCCTTCAGAGAAACTTGGCAACTCTTACAGTGAAAAAACTGATAGTATGCCCTCCAAGTATGTGTTCCTTATCAGAATTTTCTGGTTACTTTACAGTGTTAGCTTCACTGATAAATCACTAGGACAACTTCCAAGTGTTCAAATGCATCTCCCAGCAGAGTGGTTCTCAACCTATGGGTCATGAGCCCTTTGGGGATCACATATCAGATATCTTGCATATCAGATTTACACGACAGTTCATAACAGTGGCAAAATTAGTTATGAAGCAGAAACAAAATAATTTTACGGTTAAGGTCACCACAACATGAGGAACTGTGTTAAAGGGTGGCAGCATTGTGAAGGTTGAGAACTACTGTGTCAAGATTGTAAGATCACCCCCTTTAAGAGAAACTCTCCCAACATGATCAAATGTAGACCTTTAACTATAGTCTCTGATTTCCCCTAGCCGACAAAGCAGCAATCCTCTTAGAAAGATAATGGGTCTTTCTCTTTAGATTACAAAGTTTCTATACCCCGTACAACTTGATGGTTTCCTCAAACATTATCTTAGAAGTGTGTTACTAGCAAATCTTCTGGTTCCTTGCTGCTCTTTCTCTTCTCCAGTATTGGAAACGGGAGGCAGGTGGAACTGAATAAGGCAATTGTAAGCCTCTCTGTGGGCTGCTGATGGCTGGCCTGGCTCTCCTGCAGCTCCGTTGCCAAAAGTGATTGGCTGATTGCCACTGGGCCCCAGAGTACTAAGCTGTGATTCTGACTGACAGCTTCCTTGTCTGTCACAAGCTTTCCTGCTCAGAGTAGTGCAACTGTATAACAAAAAAGGATGGAAACTAACGGGCCATGAACCACTTTGTTTCCCCTTGTTTCCCTCAATAGGTGATAGGGAGAGGCAGGGAAAGATACAACCCTGGGCAATGAGGACAGGAGAGGCCCAGGTGAGTAAAATGAATTGTTAGGCATATGTTCCATTCATATCCGAAGAACCTTGGAGTTTAGACTAAACACAGCTTGTACAGGTTCATTCTGGGAATGACAGAGGTGGGATCTCATTATGAATGAGGAAGCACATTAACACTCTTACTAATGAATGCACCTTCTTTGAGTTTCTTATTTTTCAACCCACCCTTTTCTGTTCAGTCACCAGTTTTGACTATGAACGTCTAGAACTTCCACTCAAGGAACTTCAGAATCCTAGAATGGAAGTATCCAAATTTAGTATCTTGCTTTCCTCTATATCTATATATCTATATACGTATATATATATATGTATATACTATAATTTAGTATCAAGTTGCCTCTATAACAAAACTCTGTTTATTAGAGTAGGCAATAAATTGTCCACTGATATTATCTACTGTATCACATACTTTCCAAAGCCAAGGACACTGCCAATTACATAAAAAAATTATTCATCCTTTGATATACCTATCTAACTCAGAATAAGCAATGAACTTCAATTTCCTCATGTTATTAACATAAAAAATATAAAAATCATGCATTGTCTTCTTGATATTATTTAGAGACAAGCATTTCTCCAAAACTTGTTCTATCAGACTTGAACTACCAAGGGAAAGGAAGTTAGCCCCACCCACTGTATTGGAGTTGGGTCATGAATGGAAAGGACTGGGCAGCTAGGCCAAGTCCTCCCTTAGAACAGTGTGAAGCCTAACACATCTACCCTGATCCCCCATTGCTCCCATAGGACATATACCCTTCCCGCTTAATACCCTATGTGCTTGAAAATACTTTTTATTTTCTGTTCTATTCAAACACGTGCTCCACAAGCACAGATATGTTTTCCTTTTGCCTTCTGTATGACCTAATGCATGCTTATGCTAACCACCTAAAATCATGCTGCATACGTAATAGGCATTATCAATGAGATTATGTACTTGGAGGACTTTTTAATTCTAAGTAGACATCAATCAATTTTATAGGGTTAAACAGAATGTTCCTCTATTCTTCACTCAGGCCACCATTAGCCTATTTTCTTTTTTTAAAAAAACAAGTTAGTTTTAGTAGCTTATTAGATGTCTTTCCAAACTGATTTTGCGTCAACTCTTGATTTAATTAACAAATACTTATAGAAGACCTACTGTGTGCTAAATACTCTTTTGTATGATTTCTCCAGCAATGACCTTTTCTCCACTGAACCTGAGTACAGACTCCTAGGCTGTCATTCTGAATGGAACAGTTGTTCACCATGGAACCAACGGTCCCTAATCCACAGGGCGATCTTGATAGGATAAGTAAACCAGACAGCCACAGGATGCTACAAAAATCTCCCTTCCATTCCAGGTAACAGAAATCAATCAAAAGTTCAAAGGGGGGATTCTGGCAAAGATTAGAAGGGAAACCAACCAAAGACTGGCTTATCCAGCTGGCAGCTCTGGGTCTGTGTTTGTCAGCAAGTTGTTGGCAAAGGAGTCTCCACTAAGTGAGAGTCACATGGCCTGCCTTGCTCTGGTGCTCCCAGTCAGCATCCGCGGGTGGTAGCCGTAACTCACTTACTTAATGTTTCCACAGCAATCACGATGCTGAGCAGCTTTAATAAGCTTGAACTCACTGAGACTCGCTTCTGTTTATCCACTAGCAACAGTGTGAAACAGAATCTAACAAACACAGAACAGCATGAATCAGGATCTAACAAACACAGAACAGCATGAAACAGGATCTAACAAATGTGGAGTCCAGTGATTCTTTTATGGGTGGCATCATTTATTGTCCTGATTTATCGTTCTCCTTCCATGTCCTTCATCTCCTTATCTTCCAATACCTAATTGCCACGAGTGACTTCTGATGGATAAGCCCTTGGCTGCACTCTCTCTCTCTTTTTTTTTGTAACAGAGGATTTTACCCTTTATCATTTTTTTCTACAAAGGAGTGGTTTTATTAATTAACTGATCTTTGTACTCATTATTTCCTAATTCATACTTCATGCCTGTTTTGTTAAATGATTCCCCCTAGTTCTCTTTGAGTCCCTAACATCCATGACATTTGGGCATGCCAAATATTGACTAGATCTCAAGATGTATTGCTTTCTGTAAATCTTCTAGTGTCACCCTGTGTTTTCATTGCCAGTGACCAGACATTTTTTTCTGCTTTAAAACAAGTAAACAAACAAAATAGATAACAACAAAATAAAACAATTGCATCCCTGTCAGGCAAACACCCTTATCACCTACATGAGAGGTACCCCTAAAAGCTCAGCGTTTTTGGATTGTTTTATAATAAAGGATTCAAACATGTAGATAGAAATAATTCCATCTTCCCTACATGAACCGATGTCAGATACCACCAAGGACTGCTTAACTCTTTACTTGTCAAAGAAAGAAGTGGTCTAGCATCCTTTTGTAATATAGGATGCTGCATACAAGTGATCTCGGTGAGACTGATTCTCTTATAACAAGCCTATGTTCCCCATTAGAGCAGAGCACCCACACACATAACCTTAATTCTGTTATACTTTCATTTTATCACATTTTAGTCACATTTAATAGTGTGCAATTTTCTTAATTACGTTTATTTATGTTTCATACCTCTGGTTAGAATGTTAGCTCCACACTGGCAAAACCAATATCAATATGCAAGTACCCTGAGAAATGCCTGGCATAGAACATATGCCAGAAAATATGTCAAATGAATGAATGAATTAGTCTCATTGTGGATAAATATGTAGCAAAATTCTAGCACACATGAAGCTATGGATTCAATTCATACTTGCAGCATATTGTGTGCTGCAATCCCTACAATCAGGAGGTGAACACTGAAGAATCAGAAATATAAGATTTTTTTAACACACAAAGAAGGTATGGGGCCAGACTGAACTGCATGAGATCATTTATTATTTTTTTTAAGACTGAATATCTTCTACATGAATTAAAATTCCAAGACCCTCTGGACCAAGGTGAGGCCAGTAAGGCATCTAATGTATTGAATTTTAGGAAGCAATTACTGTAATTAGTGTAACCTTAAGCATATGAGAATATCCTCAAGTCCTCCAACCTAGATTCATCACACATCTTTCCCGAACCCAGCACTTAGAATCAGCCATGTTTAAAAAAACAAAAACAACAAAAAAACAGAGGGCTTGACTGTATCAACTGCATTGCAGTCACTGGGAGAAATTGTGGCCTAGGAACTGCACTACTCAGGGGTACTCTGTCATTCTCATACATAATGCTGGGGACAATAATGGCTTTACCTTAAGCAGTACTGCCGAGATGAATTTTTCATTAAGCTATCTCTAGGAAGCTCCTTCCTCGTCTCATCTCAAGGTCCTTCTGCTGTGGGATACTGCTTTTGTACACTGTAAAGATCAGTCACTAATAAAACACTGAATGGCCAGTAGCCAGGCAGGAAGTATAGGTGGGGCAACCAGACTGGGAGAATTCTGGGAAAGGAAAGGCAGAGTCAGTCACCAATCAGATGCAGAGGAAGCAAGATAAGAATGCTGCACTGAGAAAGGGTACCAAGCCATGTGGCTAAACATAGATAAGAATTATGAGTTAATTTAAGTAGTAAGAGCTAGTTAAAAATAAGCCTGAGCCAATAGGCCAAAGATTTTATAATTAATATAAGCCTCTGTGTGTTTCTTTTGGGCTGCAGGACTGGGCTGGACAGAAACTTTTGTCTACATCCTTCCCAATCGTTCAGTAGATTCACTTCCCCATCTTCTTAAAAGAATTTACAAGCTGGCCTCGAACTCATGATCTTCCTGCCTCTGCCTTCTTCAGCAAATCCTACCAGCATGCGCCACCACAACACAATGGAGTACTATACACCAGAAAAAATAATGACGTCTTGAATTTTGTAGGCAAATGGATGGAGCTAGAAAACATCATTTTGAGTGAGGTAACCCAGATCCAGAAAGACAATTATCACATGTACTCACTCATAAGTGGTTTTTAAACATAAAGCAAAGAAAATCAGACCACAAATCACAATCCTAGAGAACCTATACAACAATGAGGATGTTGAGAGAGAGATACATGGATCGAATCTACATGGGAAGTAGAAAAATACAAGATCTCCTGAGTAAATTGGGAGCATGAAGACCTTGGGAGAGGGTTGAAGAGGAGGGGAGAGGTAGGAATGGGATTAGAGAAAAATGTAGAGCTCAATAGAAATCAATAAGAAAAAGAAAAAATTTACAGGAACAGTTAACCCCTTCACTGCCGTATGTTTGTTCCCATTCATGATACTCAGCATTCTCACCCAACACCTTGTGAGTGACACTGTCCTTTTGTCATTTACCTATGAGGATGTTGGCCCAGAGAGGTTAAGCAATTCCTCTGAGGTTGCATAACTAGTCAGGCAGACTTGAGAATCACGTCCACACAGCCTCATTCCACAGACCATAGGTACAGAGACTACATCTAACATCCTAGAAAATAAGAAGTTGTTTTAATGTAAATCTTAGATTCTCTCAATTATCCTTCCTTTCTTCTTCCAGTTTTGCTGGGAAGGTCTCTTTTAGTCATTCTTTACCAAAAACCTTTTAATTAAATGCACATTCCTGCTCTATGAAGTACAGTCTACTAATGTAGCATTAGCCTTCACAGGAAGCATCTGCTCGGCTTCATTGTGATGCCTGAGCTTGGTCATAGTTATAAAAACAAGTTGTCATGAGACCTGACCAAACAGTGTCTTAGGTACTTTTCTATTGCTACGATAACACACCATGACCAAAGCAGTTAATTGTGCTTAGGGTTCCTTAATGGCTGGAGTCCATGATCATGGGACAAACACAGGGCTTCAGGAACATCTAAGAGCTCACATCTCAAGCAAGTATGAAGTAGTGCACACTGGGAAAATCCTGGGCATTTGAAACCTTAAAGCCTGCCCCAGTGACATGCCTCCTCCAACAAAGCCATACCTCCTAAAAGATTCCAAATAGTTCTACCAACCTGGGGCCAAGTATTCATTCAAATGTTCTACCATTCTCATTCAAACCATCACAGTAAGGAAGGAGGGGCAACAGCCCAATTTTTCAAATAACTTAGTTTTTGTCATCATGAGAATAAAGTTCGGTTTCTTTTAATCTCCTATACCTGTCCAAAGTAATCTGAAAAAAACTCCTGACTTACTTTCATTTATGCATTTTAGTTTTTGATGGTTTCATGCACATATATCATGAATTTTGGTCATTTTCAAGCCCCATTCCCCTTTTTACATTATGATTTTGTCTCTTGACCCCAATTTATCAGGTAATTTTGAAAAGCTTGGTTTCTTTTGGCTTCTTGCTTCAGTTTTCTTTAGCATTGTTTGGTTTCTATTAGATTTGTATGTGTGTGTATGCAATAAGTGAGATGTGCATACATATTTTGAAATTCTGTCCATAACTCTTATCTTTCTGAAGCACTAGCTGTGCCCTTAAAACTTACTACTTATGGAGAGGAAGAAAATACTATGAAAATAAAACAGAAATCAATTCTTGGCCTTTGAGTGTTCAAAGTACAGAGCATTCTCCCAGGAAAGAATCAAAATTACTCATAAGCAAAGAGCATTGATTTGGAAAACCTTGGGTAAGTAAAGGTCAGGCTGTCTAATTTAGCCCCATTTCCCCCCATCAAATGGGATAGTAACTCTCAGTTGAGAGGAGAAGTAAAGGGCAGGTCCATGGAAAGGGGATGTGAGTAAATGCACAAGCTAACTCATAGCAGCTTGAAGACAAGAAAGGGGAGAACACCCCTGAAATTTACACTAGGGGCCACCAGAGCAATACAAACCCAAAGAATACCTCTTAGGTGTATATTGTTACATAAAAATTATAAGAAGCTACTGAACTGGAATAGGTTTTTGCACTGGGTCCACCACATACCAGACTAAGTACCAAACCATGCTGGAGTTCCACTAACCAAACTGAAGACAAGTAGTTACCCAACCAGAAGAGAGTAGAAAGAAATCCAGCCAAATTTCCCCAAGAGGCCAGTTTCTGTAGCCATGAAAATTAAGTTCACCTCACTTTCACAATTCCAGAAGGAAGAGAAGGAGGAAGCTGATGTTAACCAATTGGTTCCCTTTAAAAATGATTATCCATTCTCTCTGCCCCTACTTTACAAGAAAGATAACTTTCAAATGCGGATTCCTTTTTTTTTTTCAATTCTGTTTCTGTGTTCTTTGGCCCCATTCTGTCTATACATCACCCTCTCTAACTTGACTCATTGAGATATTTACTATAGGCAGTGAGATGAAATGATGTCCAAGTCTAGAATTCTAAAGAGTCAAATGTGGCCTTTAGTTAAATTTTTGTTCTTCTGCCTATTGAAAACACAGGGGCAGAGAGGATATCATGTGCCATGATCATTCAGGAACAACACAATTATGTACCTGCAAATGTAGTAGTAACCCAGAAAGAACTGGGGACTGCCAGAAATCATGTCCTTAGGCTGACACAGAAAGAGCTCATTTTCTCTAAAGCATTTTGGGTTGCCATGAGGGAGAACTAGCCTTGACTTTAGACATAAAGTATGAGCCCAATGTATATTGAAAAGTGGCAGAATACATAGCACCAGGAGTGCCAAGCACAGATCAGCTGCTTCATTTCCACCCCAACTTCAACCCTTGGCAACCTTCACACCATGGAATTCTCAATCCCAGAGATGTATACTGTCTTTGCTTGGGCCAGAAAGTTGCTTGTGATGATGACCAACTCCTCATTCAGGGAGGTGAGTGAAAGGTACTTGCAAAAGAAATGAAGGATTTCAATAAAAAAAAAGGAGTACAGACCTAAACAGAGAACTTTCAACAGAGGAATCTAAAATGGCTGAAAGACACTTAAAGAAATGCTCAACGACCTTAGTCATCAGAGAAATGCAAATCGAAACAACTCTGAGAATCCATCTTACACCTGCAAGAATGACAAGATCAAAAACACTGATGACAACTTTTGCTGGAAAGGTTGTGTAGTAACAGGAACATCCATGCATTGCTGGTGGGAGTGCAAGCTGGTACAGCCCCTTTGGATGTCACTGTGGCAATTTCTCAGAAAGTTAGGAAAAATATTCCTCAGGACCCAGTAATACCACTTTTGGGTATATACCCAAAGTGTGCTCAATCATGCCACAAGGACATGTGCTCAGCTATGTTCATAGCAGCTTTGTTTGTCATAGCCAGAACCTGGAAACAACCTAAATGCCCCTCGACCAAAGAATGGATAAGGAAAATGTGATATATTTACACAATGGAGTACTACACAGCAGAAAACAATAACGGCATCTTGAATTTTGCAGGCAAATGGATGGGGCTGGAAAACAACATCTTGAGTGAGGTAACTCAGACCCAGAAAGACAATTATCACACTCATAAGTGGTTTTTAAACATAAAGCAAAGAAAACCAGCCCACAAATCCCAATCCTAGAGAATTTAGACAACAATGAGGACCCTAAGAGAGACTTACATAGATCTAATCTACATGGGTAGTAGAAAAAGACAAGATCTCCTGAGTAAATTGGGAGCATGGGGACCTTGGGAGAGGGTTGAAGGGAAGCAGAGAGGCAGGGAGGGGAGCACAGAAAAATGTAGAACTCAATAAATATCAATAAAATTAAAAAAAAGAAATGGAGGATTTAACACAGATTGAGAGAATGGAATTTTTTGCCAGCACAGTCCTCCAATGGTAGTAGTCATCGTGAGGCTGACTGATGAGAAGAATTCAGAAGAGGCTCATATCAGGGCATTCAACCTTCCAATCACAGACATCTGAGACAGATAAAAAACAGCCCAGGTCCCATGTGGACACTGAAACACCATTTATCAACACAGCAAATAAAGCACACAGAAGACATAGCTAGAGTATTTTGGTTCATAAATTCAAAAAGTTCACTGTGCTCTTAAAAAGACTCACAATAGAAGAGACATTTTTTTTGAGGTCCTGCCAGACAGGGCTTTTGTGATATATGTTAAAAAAATGAATCACAATGTTCCCTGTGAGCTTTCCTTGGGGGAAATTTAGAAGCCAAATTATCCTGAAACCCCAAGTTAATTTATATGTATCAGACAACCAGAGACCTTCATTTCTGATCAAGGATAAAACATGATTATCCATCGATGGGCAGATTGTAAAAAATTAGAATACACAAATTAGAATACATGACTGAAGAAGAAAGGCTTAGAAAATTAAGGGAAGAAGCAAGAGATACAGTCTAAGAAAGTCCTTTTATTCTCTGACCATCAACACTGCAGGAACATTTTGAACTCAGCCACTTCTGTTTCAATTACTTTTGAACTAAAATAATTCAAAGACTTACTTTAAATAAAGATGAAGATAAAAAGAGCATGCATACAGAATAACCATTCTGTGCCCGGGATGTGAAGGACATAGGAATATTGAACACTGTTATCTCAGACGGAATTGTGAGAGTATTGTTGTAATAATTGGTCCTTCCAAACAAACACTATGCAATGCCCATCTTAGCCTTAGGATAGTGGCAAGCAGCACTGTGGCATTTATGAAATGATCAGAATTGTGTACCTTATATGCTATAAAGTCCTCCATGTACAGTCCTTGACCTGGCTTAATGGGAAGTGTTTGAGTTACATCTGGGGAGCACTTACGAATGGATTAGTGGCTCTTCAGTGCATGAATTGCTGCCTTTAAGAGATTGGGTTAGTGACTGCAGACTGAGTTATTACAAGAAAATGACCCTCCCTTGTGTTCTCTGTCTTCTGGACATACCCACTTAGTCTTCTGCTGTAAGGACAACAAGCATCATATGAAAAGCCCAGCACTTGATGGAACTATGCTCTTGGAATTCCAACCTCCATTATGAGACAAAATGACTTACTATTCTTTATAAACGCAACAGCCTTAGACATTCTGTTACAGCAACAGAAAGCAGGCTTAAAAGATATGGTTGACTTAACTGGATTCCCAGTGAGTTGGAGGCTGTCACTATTTCTACCTGTGTGCAGTTCTTAGTATGGTCCATGTTTTTTATTTACAAAC
This sequence comes from Ondatra zibethicus, assembly GCA_004026605.1. Taxonomy (NCBI): domain Eukaryota; kingdom Metazoa; phylum Chordata; class Mammalia; order Rodentia; family Cricetidae; genus Ondatra; species Ondatra zibethicus. The sequence continues at coordinate 39,761 of PVIU01008833.1, forward strand.
AGAAAGAATGTGTTCCTGTCTGTGGCACATAAACAGACACAGAGAGCCGAGATGGGCAGAAGGTGACACATTAAAATAATATTATAGATTTAGGAAATTTTATGAATTTGGGGCAAGGCAAAATAAGAGAATGCATAAAATGTGCAGTCACTCTAGTATTAGGGGGCAGGAAGGGCTAGAAGAAGGGAAGGAAGGAGGGATGCAAAGGAGAAAACAAGAAAAGATTCTATCTCAGGTCAATGCATGAGGAAAAGCAGTTCCTGCACTGTATCTGTCTTTGTGCATCCTGCATTTCCACCCTTCTCACTGGCTATGGCAGGGGACAAGGGGCAAGCAACAAAGCCAAGTTCAGAATCAAGCAGTGGGGAGACAGACTTTTACCCTTTGGTGGACAAAACTATAAAGTCCTGTCGCGAAAGGGCAGCAGGAAGGAATGAAGGAGGAGCCCCAAGGATGATCAATCCACCACAGTCAACCCAGCTAATCATATCTGACTTCTCTGGATCCTCCGCCTGCTCTCTGTATTGATTTTGTCTACTAAAGTGCCAAGTCTTAACTGCTATGGCTTGGCAACACGGCCTCATAATGTTAAGCGATCTTTATTTGGATTTGGTCATCACAATTACTTTAGCTATCTTCTTGGATCACTGAATATCCATTTAACTTGTAGAATCGGCGGGTCAATTTCCACAGAGATGCCTTCTTGTATTTTGACTCAAAACAATGTTAAGCTGAGCCTTGTAGTCATGAAAATCAGCAAAGGAAGTGTCTGTCATCCTTTTGTGTTTCAGGAAACTGCCTCTCCCCATTTGACTCAGAGAAGAAGCTCAGACATCTTATCTACCTAGGAGAGATTTATACAAACAGCCTCCAAATTCTGAACCTTTAGAAATATTTGCTCTAGATGAATATTATGATCATGTTACCTAACTAACTCACTAGTTAACCTGGGCAGCAAGCCTTCTACCTGGACTTCATTCTTGATCAGGCTTTGTTCTTTCCTCCCTTCCTTAAACTCTGACTTCTCTCTGTGAAGGCCACATTTGATGAACGCCTAAGGCCCTTTCCAAAAGTCAGCTGGCTACAATGATCTTGGCACAGCAACTTCTCCACCTGACCCTGCATCCTCCTCCAAACCTGCTTCTATGCAACTTAACTTACTTGTCAGTGTAAAAGAAAATCCTAACTTTAGGATTCCGGCAGCATCTATGGTCAGGGAGCTCCATATTAGAGTAGGAACTTTTCCTCTATTTTAATAGTCTCCTCTTTATTTTAATAAAGATCCCCCATTGAAATTAAGCTGCCTTTGCATCATACATGTGAATTTATTTTTATTTGGCAGGTCTATGATTCATCTTTAAAATTTCTTTTCATACCAGCTTTTTCAGTTAATGTACATTGTATACAATTTAATTATTAGGTTCTCCTTAGTCCAATATAATAATGTTTTCTAGTCATTAACACTATAATCTTACACTTCTTTTTGGTGTATATTCCTAAGGAGTAGATGTTTTATTATCATGCTATCATAAATAGTATTTTAATTATTTTATTACATTTATTTATTTTTTATTGTGTGTGTGTATGTGTACATGTATGCCACAGAATGTGTACAGAGATCAAAGGATAACTTTTGTGAATTGGTTCTCTCCTACTTTGTGAGTCTTGAAGACCAAACTTAGGTTATCAGGCTTCTTGGTAAGTTCATTACCTACGGAGGCATCTCACTCTCCCCATCGCATGTAGTTCTGAAGTTCCTTTTCTAAATGTTTATAGGGGAAATATATATTGATGGAGCTTTGTTGAGCATACTAAAAGTCGCCTATTATTTATAGTTTATCATTTGACTGCAGCTCTTTCATCTATGAAATCCTGATATCAGTAATGAGCTTCTTTATTGCTTTTTAGGCCTTATGACTTTTGTTTCATCTTGTTGCCTTACTGCACTGCTAGGATCAATAGAACAAAGCTTAAATTCAAAATATTGAGATATTCTTAATTAATTCTCTATCTGATGATTAAAGCTTTCAATAGATCATCATTAAGTCACACTTCAGTAGGCCTTTTGGTGAATTTTGAATATATCTTTAATTAGGCTAACCTATGTGAGTTTATTATGGCTTTAATCCACTAGACGCAAATCTTAGCTAGAAACTATCCTTAGAGCTGAAGCAACCTTGAAAACTTGTGTGGCAACAGAAACTACAGAAAACACAACTTTTCACTCCAGTTCCAAGTCAAATCTTCATCCATTGCCTTTACAGTTCTTTCAAGCAGGGGCACTTTGCTGTTTTTTCACGTTTTCAAACTTATCCAACTGCATTTTCAGGTGCAAAGTTTGGAAAACTCTAAATTTAATGCATGTCTCTTAAAGCGAAGACAATAAATAACACAGCTTTGATGGCAGCCATGTAGGCATTAAAATCCTTATTAAGTGCACATTCTTTAACACCAAGATATTTTTATAGAAGTGATATTTTAAGTTATCCAATCCAAAAGGCTTTTTATTGTGAAGGGGGAGGGTTTAGACAGGGTTTCTCTGTATAGTTTTGGAGCTATTCTTGGAACTCGCTCTCTAGACCAGGCTGGCCTTGAGCTCACAGAGATCCACCTGCCTCTGAGTGCTTCGATTTAAGGCATGCACCACCACCATCTGACTGCAAATGTCTTTTAACTGTGTATATGCAGTAAAATGCATGGAAACATTGCTATAAATAGAAAAAAACGTATGGTGACCCAAATACAGGAATTCATGGATACTTATATAAATAACAACTATATTGTAGCACTTTTGATAGCCATAAAAACTAAAAATTTACACATAATTAGTTTATCATTATTACCTATGATATCCATATGTTAGACTTTAAGCAAAATCAAAGCGATATAGATGTGTGAAATAATTTTTGTTTAAAAATCCATGTTTAAATATCCATACTTAAATTATATATATACAAGATGTTACTGGATCAGCTAATAAGCTATTAAATATTTATAGTACATATGTTTATACAGCTGTTTGTGCTGGTTAGGATTTTGTTATTGTTGTTGCTTTTGTCAACTTGATACACACAGAGTCATCCCAGAATAGGAAGTTCATCTGAGTTTTCTTCACCAGAAAGGTCTATAAACAATTCTGTGGGACATTTTCTTCATTAATAAATGATATGGTAGAACCAAGTCCATTGTGAGCAGTACCACTCCTAGGTAGGTGGTGCTCAGATGTAAAAGAGAGCAAACTGAGCAAGCCATCTGGTGCAAGCCAGTAAGTAGCATTCCTCCCAGTTTGTGCCTCCAAGTTCCTATCTTGAGTTCCTGCCCAAATTCCCCTAGTGATGGCCTGTAAGCTGCAAGTCAGATAAATCCTTCCTTCCACAAGGTGCTTTAGTCACAGTATTTTATCACAGGTACAGATAGATAAATAAGACAATGCTAAGAACATCACCAGAAAGAGATAATGCATACCAAAAATTACTTTTCATTATTTGAAAAGATTGTCACTCATTAGCCAAAGACTCAGCTTTGGCCTTGATTAGAATAGTCATTTATAAAAACAGTGATTATTGGGCTCTTGATGAAAATTACTGTCAAATTTTACCACTTCTAGAAACTGATTACGTATATCGGCAGTCATTAATCAGTACAGCTAATTGTGAGCTCTGACTTCTGCTTTAGCGCCAACAGTGACCACTTTCTGAGCATGCATGTGCCTGACAGGTATTTGGCACATGTTATCTATTTCCATCTTTTTGTTGAAGAGGAAAACAAAGGCAATATTCGTCAGTTACACCTAAAGATAAAATTACATTTATCTATTCATTGAGAACATTTGTAAAATATATAGCAAGTAAAAAAGAATTAACCTGAGATGCCTAAGTATAAAGAGCCATAATTCTTTAATTTGTAGAAGACATTTTCTGTGACAGCATTCACACCTATCTATTACTAGCTCGGAAGTACACTCAAAGAGCAAAGCTTGTGATGAGTCAATGATCACTTAATCATTACAACTGACAGATCAAGCCAGTTCCTTATATAAATCTTGCTTGTCTACACTGGTGCCAGGAGGCACTGTTGAAGTAGCATTTTTGTTAGTTACCATTTAGACAAAGGGAATGTGGTTCACACTAAGGCCCTGTCATCCTTCCTTCAAACTGATAAGCAGTTGCTTTTTCCACACCACATTGTTCCATGTTCTATAGTGAACAAATATTGAATATTTAAAAGACTATCTACCAAGGTACTCGAGACAAGAGAAGATCACTGTGTTCCTAGGATCGGGGTCAGAGAACAGCGAGTGGGAGAAAATTGCAAAAAGGTTAATAAAGTATTATTTGGGGATTGATGGAAAAGATACCAGCCTTGACAGTGGTGGTAGCAGTTCCCATATGTGTGTACATATGCCAAATCCATTATATTATCCTCTTTAAATAAATGCAAGTAGGTTGGTGAGGTGGTTTCCGCAGGTGAAGCTGTTTGCCTCTCAACCTGACAACCTCAGTTTAAGCACAGGGCTCATAGGATGGAAGGAGAGAATCAACTCCAACAGGTTGTGCTCTGACTTCTGCATGGGTGCTGCCTCATGTGTATCCTGCAGGATTCATGCCCCTTTTCCCAATACATAAATTTAACTAAAAAACTTTTAGCTGAATCTTCCTTCCAAAATAATACTTTATGTGAGATCTGCATTTCATCTAATTAGACTGAAACAACATAAAACAACAATTACCACTCATTGGGTACCACTGTTGGCCTGTGTTAATAATGTTACATATCTTCTGGGGGGGGGTCATAGAAGTTCTTTTGCCAATTTCAGTCATAAGGTAGTGACTGATGGAAAGAGTCATCTGAATGCTGATATAGGTAAGAATCTATCTAATTGGGATGAGCACAAATCTCTCTTCTAATTAACTGAAGTCACAGTCATTCTTATCTTTAAAATATAATCTCATTAACTTTCTCCATTATTGATTAGTATCAACCAAATTATATTAATTGACCTTCACATGAAAGCTGAACAGAAGCATTTCTTCTTGTGCCTCTGATTTCCAGTGAGTTTGTTTGGAGTATGTTTCCATTTTTCTCTTATGCACAAATAGTTACTGACTCTGTTTATTTTCCCAAAAGATAAATGGAAAAAAAAACCCAGAACCTGTAGGATATTATTTCTCACTGACCAGAGTCCCTTCCAAGGACACATTTTCCTAGGGTAGTGATTACATCATTGCACACTATTCTTTTCCGGTGACAAGTGAAGACTGAGACTCATGATGTCCAGCTCTGAGTGCAGAACAGATGAAGCTATGCTGATGGCAAAAGGCCTTAGTAGGCAGGAATTTGGTGAAGATGCAACTAATGTTTCCACGACTGAAACATCCTCATAAAATAAGGGCCATGTGAATTTACAAATGTTTTCCTCTATGTCATCATCTCAATGGTTCTTATTATTAAATCATAATATTATTTTATTAAATATTATTAAAAGTGTATGCTTATTTTACTCTATTTTCCCTATATTCAGAACTCATTGGCATCATTATTCTTCTTCAGAGGTTGATTCCCAATGGAAACAATATATATATATATAGTGGGAAAGTTCAAGATTATGTGAACTAATTAATAGTTAAATAAACACAACTTACCTAAAGTATATCTGGGTTTCATAGTTCCTTTACCTTACTTGCCCAAGCAAGTTGGTTCTGCATTACCAATAAACTCAGAATTGTTTAAATTTAGGAGTCTGCTTTTGATTGACTTATAGTGTTGTAACTTTTCCTACAGTCACATATCTCTCTGATCTGTGACCAGATAGGTTTCCCATTTTTCCTCACCAGGTTATATTTTGATCTTTTTGATCATTGTTCCTCAAACCCTCTTAATAAATACCTATTTTCAAATTTATTATTTTATTTTATTTATATGGGTGCTTGAGTGCCTATGTGTGTGCAGGTGCCATTAAGTCCAGCAGAGGTCATTAGAGCCTCTAGTGGTTGTGAACTGCCTGGCATTAATGTTGGGAACTAAACCTTGGTCATCTCCAAGAACAGCAAATGTTCTTAATCACTGAGCCATCTCTTTTAGCCTAGTAGACAATCTTTCTAATATTTTTTAAGATATGGTCATACTATACAGCCTTGATTGCCTTGAACCTTTCCATATAGGCAAAGCTAGCTATGAACTTACAGAGATCTACCTGCTTCTGTATCCCAAGTGCTGGGGTCATAGGTGTGTGCCACCATGCCTAATCTAATAGACACACCATAAGAGTTGAGGTCCATGTATTGTTTCTCATCTGTCTTCATTCTTTCCCACTCAGAGCTATTCTGTTCTAATACATTGAACTCCCATCAACATCGTTCTGGAGCTTCAGATGACAAAACACGAAATAGCTGATACCTCTATACCACTTTGCAGCTGCTTGCATATGAGTCTGTTGAGGCCATTCGAAACCATCACTGTTAAGACTTCCAGTTTTCATTTCAACCACCTCCATCCCCACAGGACCACAACCCTGCATCATGCCAATCTTCTAAAAATAACAATGAGGACACCGGGAGCTGATAAGCAGCTAAAATCTATAATTGTTGTGGCTTTGTGAGATCTCAATATTTCGAGAGGTCATCACTCTTACAACTATCCCTTTTGGTTTACAGAATGGATGTAAATGTACTGACAGAAGGAAATAGTAAGGTACTGGGGAGTTCAGGAAGGATATGATAAAGGCTTGAGTGACAATGTTTGATAACTGGGCTACCTTATTGCCTCATGAAACAGTTTTATTCCATCCATATTAATTTCTGTTGACAACAGCATGGGACCATCCTCTGCTCTGTGCACCCTTCTACCCAAGCCCCACACACTCATCCGCTAAGATGTCATTCCTTTATCTTATGTTTCCTTGTGGTCTGTGCCAAAACACCTTCCCTTCAAGGACCCTTTCCTGAAAACAACAGAACACTAAGGATACAAGCTCTGCTAGAGTTCTTAAGCCAGACTGGCTGGGTTCAAAAGGTGGCTTGAATGTTTCATATTGGGCAAATCACAGGGCTTCTTGGAGCTTTTAAGTCTTGATCTAAAGGAAAAGGTTATGCAAATTTCCAATTTGCAGCTATTATGAATATCACCGGAAGTCATTTGCATGCAGTGATGACCACAGAGCCTGATGCACACAGGTCAGATACTCTCCCCAGCATGGCAGCATTGTCATGCTTGCTCTCATCCCTGAGAGTTTAAGTGTGTTAATTCTAAGAAATGCTATAATACACTGTGTTGTTCATCTTCCTTCTACCTCAACAAATATTTGAAATTGAAATGAAAAGAAGATGGACTTATTTTGGCACAAAGGTTGGAACATTTACTCTATCTGTGGTTGATGTTCCTGCTTTGACTCTGTAATAGCATAATAATCCTAGCTAATCCTCATCCCAAAGTACATTATACTGGAAGAGCTCAGTGAAGCAAAGTTACTCATTTCATGGGAAAGAGATACAGACAAAGTTAGGGTCCTAACAGCCCCTTGAATTACATGCTCCTAAGGACCTACCTTTCACCTACCAGGCTCATCTTTTCAATGTTTTAGCACGTCTCAATAGAACCAAAATTGGCAGACAAAAAACCTTTTAACCATGGATCTTTGAAGAATATTCCAGATCTGAACTACATACCTTACCATCAAATTTCAAAGCACCAAGTATTTGTTAATCCAGCAATAGTAGGACCTCAATTACCTATTTGTACATATACTTGCTTTCCCAGCTATATTTAAAATTTCAAATGCAGAAACCATATCTTCAACTCTTTGTTATTCCTCTTCATCATTTAACATTAGCATAGTCAGTAAAAAGTTACACCTAATTTAGTGTAAGGCCTGTATGTTTACATCAGACACTGTGCTTGACATTTTATATCTATTACATGCAGTCTATCACTGGATTGCTACCAGATGGGAGTCATATTCCCATTTCTCAGCAAAATGAATAAAAAAAAAAGAATGGATTGTCAGAGAAATGCAAATCAAAACAACTCTGAGATTCCATCTTACACCTATAAGAATGGCCAAGATCGCCAGGAAGTGGTGGCACATGCCTTTATTCCCAGCACTCAGGAGGCAGAGGCAGGTGGATCTCTGGGAGTTCAAGGCCAGACTGGTCTACAAGAGCTAGTTCCAGGACAGGTTCCAAAGCTACGGAGACCCCCTGTCTCGAAAAAAAAAATGGCCAAGATCAAAAATACTGATGACAACTTATGCTGGAGAGGTTGTGAGGTAAAGGAAACACTCCTGCATTGCTGGTGGGAATGCAAGCTGGTACAGCCCCTTTGGATATCAGTATGGTGATTTTTCAGAAAATTAGGAAACAACCTTCCTCAAGACCCAGCAATACCAGTTTTGGGTATATATCCAAAGAATATTCAATCATACCAGAAGAACATGTGCTCAACTATGTTCATAGCAGCATTGTCTGTCATAGCCAGAACTTGGAAACAACCTAAATGCCCCTTGACCGAATAATGGATAAGGAAAATGTGGTACATTTACACAATGGAGTACTACACAGAAGAATAAAAAGAATGACATCTTGAAATTTGCAGGCAAATGGAAAACATAACTTTGAGTATGGTAACCCAGACTCAGCAAAACAAATATCTTATTTACTCAATCATAAGTGATTTTAAAGATAAAGCAAAGAAAACCAGCCTACAAATCACAATCCCAGAGAACCTAGACAACAATGAGGACCCTAAGAGAGACATTCATGGATCTAACCTACATGGGAAGTAGAAAAAGACAAGATCTCCTGAGTAAACTGGGAGCATGGGAACCATGGGAGAGGGTAGAAGGGGAAGGGAGAGAAAGGGAGGAAAGCAGAGAAAAATGTATAACTCAATAAAATCAACAAAAAATAAAACAAAGAAAAGAATGGGTTGTAAGATAATGAACAGTACACAGAGGGGTGATTCTCTTTCCACGAGCCAAAGATGTTTTCATGATGCCAGGAACCAAAATTCATCCTTTCTCCATAAGACACTCTGTTTTGTGGTGACAGAATAAGAAATATGGCCATAAAGGTAAGTCGGGAATCACACTCTGTCTTTAGAAGTTAATAACATTAGTTGACCTAGTAACAGGAGTATTCTGATTACTACAGGTGTAGTTCCTGGGGATTTAGAAGCACACTCAAGTAGAACTTTTCCCACTGAATGGACGTTGACATTCATGAAGCATGCTAAGTAAAAAAAAGAGTCACTCTTTCTTTTACTTCCAAAAATTACAGGGTAGGATATGGAAGTCACAGTTTGTGATTTAAAGGGTCACACATCAATCTCTCATGAAACCTCTATAGATCTTTCATGGAAACTTTGAAGATGAAAGAATATAAAAATAAAAAGAGAAAGAAATGTTCCCCAAACCTATGTGATAGCTCAGCAAGTAAAGGTCTTTGCTGCCACGATTGATGACCTGAGTTTGAAAAGCATGACACACATTTTGTAAGTAGCAAACTGACTCTTGTCAGTTGTCCTCTGACCTACACACCCATACATGTTATGGCACCCCCATCACAAAGTAAATATATATAATAAAAAATTAATAAAGTACCTTATGTTCTCAATAAAGGGATTTGGGTTTTAATGAGAAATTGGATAACACAAATGGATTTGAAGTACCTTAGGCTGGGTAGGTAAGGATCAAAGACATTCTTAGCTTCAACTCCAAAACTAAACATTTTAGTGGACATTTGGACAAAAGACTACAATGGGAAACTCTAGAGTCTGCTACTATTGTAGAAGAAAAATGAAGGTGAAAGTTGAGATAAAGGATACTGAGATTAATTGATGAAGTATGCATGATATAGTTGAGATAATGGAAGGATTATGGTGTGCGTGTGTGAGAGAGAGAAAGAGAGAGAGAGAGAGAGAGAGAGACATCTGGTACAAAGCTAAACCTTTGAATGTTACTTCATCCATTGATTGATCTAGATTTGCAACTATTGTGAAAGAAAGTTTTCATATAAACATCTCCTCAAGCAAACCAAGAACACGTTCTTTTTATGACTACTCTGTTCTTCAGAAGTAAAAAATAACCAGTTGTTTGAACACATGAAGCTTATACAGGCCTCTGAAATAAATGGTGTAAATGGCCCAGGCTGACCCAGCTCTTGTCTAGATCACTGTTCTACTCTGTGATCCTCTTTCCTCCACTTTCCAGGGCTGCAGCTCCAAGAACTACCTTGAATTTTTGAAGCAAACTAAAAGGCCCTCTCTCCGGATCCCCTTACTGCTGCCTTTTATCTCAGAATCCATTTCTCAGAAGGCTCCATAAAAACCACCAAATTAAGTCTCTCTTTCCTCTACCAACTCTGTTCTCACTTTACATTAGTTTATCATTACTATCATGAAACGCTCTTATTTGATTTCTCATAGGTTGTGTGTCCTATGTATAATGCTAACCCATAAGTATATATGCACTACATATAATAAACACCCCCAAAACACCAAAAGACTGAATTATCATAACTGTCAGACTATAGTTCTATACACTTTACAATGAATTTCAAAATTTATTAATCCTCCAATGTCAATTCATCCAGAATAATGAGACTCACAGCATGCAAAAGAAAACTGGGGCTCCACAAACTTTCCTGACTTTGTAAAGTCAAGCAACTAGTAATTGCAGGTGCAATACAAAGAACTTAATTTTCCATATGATTGGTCATCACTGAAAAAAACCTGCAGAGTGCTTTTTATAATTTACTATCAAAGGAATGAGGATTAAAGGCCAAGTTAACTATAAAAGAAGTTACTGTTTTATTGTTCTATTGTGAGGGAAGTAAAATTAGACATTTAATACAGTTTGAGAAGTTTTGGAGCTTCAAAAAGGTTTTTCTGCATAAAAGTCAGTGAAAAGAGCAGGAAATCAGAAGAATCAAAACTGATGGTACACATGAAAACAGTAAAGTCACCAATTAACATCTGTAGATTAAGAGAATGAAGAGATGACTCAGTGGTTAAGAGTACTTGCTAGTCTTTCCAAGGACCTGTGTCCGGTTCCTAACATCCACATCATGTAGCTCACAACTGCCTATAACTGCAACTCCAAGGAGTCTAGTCCTTTTAGGCCATGTGAGTAATGCACACATACTACAAACACATACACACAGACACAATTATTTTAATCTGCTATTAAATCAAACACTAATGTTTATGTACTTTACTGATTTTATTTCCCCTTCTGTTTAGTGCTTATGATAACTTTTGACACAGTGACAATTATTTTTTGTTAATTTTACTCTTTTCTGTTGACTTATAGTGACATTAATTTTGATATTTCTGTGTGTACTTACAGCAATGCATTGAAGCACCAGAGACATCATCCAGATTTGACAGAAACACTCAACCAAAACCACTTATAAGTAATTTCATGTTGTTAATGACAAGATTTATCTGGCGATATGTGTGTTTTCATTTATTTTTTCCTATTATTTAGTGCATTAAAAATCAAGCAATATTAGAATTATAAGAAATCTACATTGAATAAATTTATTTCAGGATTCAACAATCTATGGGAGCCCACAGAAGTGGATCCATTCTACCTTGACTAAAGGTCTGAGAGGTCAGGCCTAGTTTTGTTCCTTCAAGGTTAATGACAGATTTGACTTAAGGTGTGATTACTAACAGGATATCTTGACCTAGGCTGTGGTTACTTGGTGTTTTGGGTATTAAGATGGTAATCACTTTGTTCCCTGTATCATGATAAAAAAGGTCTTTTGCTTTCTTCCCCATTTTTGGATTGGGGTATTGAAAAATCATAAGAAATAAACACAGGAGGATTCAGTACTCACTGGGTTGTTCTCCTGGCTCTATCTATGTCTCTGTATTTCTTTTGTATCTTTGTTTATTCTGCCGAGCATTTCTAATCCACACACCCCTACCCAGGAACATACCTGTCAAGACTGGATTCTGAAAGATGGCACCCAACATGGGGCACAACAGCAATCTCAATGTTTATTATTATTCTACTATTCTGCTTACTACTGATTTGTCTGTGGCAGAGATTTTGAAGATGTGAATAGACTGTTGAAAGGGTGCTAAAATGCTGGTAAATAAGAATAAGTTCATGTTACTATATAAATTAAAGAGCCTTTTTTCTGGTTAACTTATATAAAATTTGTGAGGATAACAGACATTCTATTCTTGCAGACGCTCATATATAAATACTTCCTAGACAGTTTATCACTGTTCCCTCATATAGACAGTGATAATATTGCAGCAACTTTTAAAACTGTAACTCTGATGGCTAGTTTGAAGCCAATCTGACACAAGTTAGAGTTATTTTGAGATATGAAATCTCTATTGATAAAATACTCCCAGGACGCTCATATATAAATACTTCCTAGACAGCTTATCACTCTTCCCTCATGTAGACAGTGATAATATTGCAGCAACTTTTAAAACTATAACTCTGATGGCTAGTTTGAAGCCAATCTGACACAAGTTAGAGTTATTTTGAGATATGAAACCTCTATTGATAAAATACCCTTAGTAAATTGGCCTGTGGGCAAGTCTGTGGTTCATTTTCTTAATTGTTGGTTGATGTGGGTGGTCCCCACCATCTGGCCACCCTGGAGCTGGTGGTCCTGGGAGCTATAAGAAAGCAGGCTTAGCAAGCCATGGAGAGTAAGTCAGTAAGCATCACTCCTCCATGACCTCTTCATCAGCTCCAACCTTCAGTTCTTTGATGATGGACTATATGACCTGAGAGCTTTAAGCTAAAATAAACCCTTTTGTACTCAAGTTGCTTTTGGTCATGGTGCTTTATTCCAGCAATAGAATGCCTAACAAATAGGGCAACTAAATATATATATATATACCAAAACTATTCTTTAAAATTCTGAAATAATTTAAAATAAAATTTGCCTTTCAGTGCATACATTTTCTGTGATTATTATATATTTAATCAGAAATGTGGTGGTGGTGAGATTATTCATATAATGTGAAAAATGTGGATGAGAACTCAAATGTCACATAAGTCATGTAGATTAAAGGTTATTTTCCATAAATCTTAAAAGGATTCTACCTCATAGAAAAATGTAATAGTAATATTTCAATTAAGAGGTACTTTATACACAGTTCATCAGGTTAGAGGATTTCATGGCTGAAAGACGGCCTAAGAGTCATGAGAGCTAGCTTCTTATTTTATACATGAAGAAATGAAGAACTAGTAAGGTTCAGGAATCAGTCTAAATCAGAGTTAATAAATGGCATAATTAAATGCATTCTTCCCTAATCCCTGCTTAACAGATATACTGGGCACCAAGGAGCAGGAACTACAACCCTGATGTCACCATTCTTGGTTAGTAAGGTAGTTAATAGTAATATAATGGAGCGATTTCCCACCTCTAAGCCTCAGTTTCTTCACCCGTACAGGTGAATTTATAACTGCCTCACAAGGGTACTGATGGCTGGTCTCGGGGGTTAAACACTTCTAGCATTGTCACTATCACCCTAGAAATGCTTTACCACTGAATTGTGCACCCTGGACATTACCCTCAGGGCAGACATTGAAAGGCACAAGAGCCCTAAATGAGCTCTGTGTAGTTTCCATGTGTGTGTGTACATGTATACATATGTGTGTGTGTGTGTGTGTGTGTGTGTGTGTGTGTATACACTTCCTCTCCTTTGGCTGACCTGGAACTTACTATGTAGATCAGCCTAACCTGGTCTAACTCAGCGATCTGCCTACTTCTGCCTTCCAGTTCTGGGATTAATGATTTGTACTACCATGCCTGGCAATTATAGCTACTTTAAAAAATAACTTTATATTGAAATAATTTCAGATCTAAAGAAGCATGGGGAGGAGATATAACATGTAATTTGGTACCTGTCATCCACCCTGCCTTAATGTTAACAGTTTACAAAACCATGGTACATTTAACAGGACTAAGAAATTATCATATACAGAAAACATTTAAATAGAAAATTGTACCACTAACAACAAATTCTGGATTCCCTAGTTTGGCTATTAATTCCCCTTCTTATAATCTAGGATTTAACCCAAGATGCCACACTACATTTAGTATTACCCAGGTCTTAAATCCTGACTTCTCTTACCCTAATTAAGAATATCACTATTCACTTCCTCTCCTTCATCCTCTTCTTATCAGCAATCACTGAGAATTACTGTTGGAAACTGATGTGCTCACAGGTGAGCAGAGAAGTCTTAAGGAAAGACAACTTCTATTAAAGCAGATCTTTAAGGCATGCATAGATATCTTGCATCTTTTCTAAAATGTGCTGAAGACTCATTAGCCAACTGGCCAATGGTGGACAGGGATATACTGCTGGTTCTCCAGGTATACTTAGCACCTCGCAAACACTGTGCCCCATGTTCCATTTTAAGTCTTAAAACATCAAGATTTAAAGGCAGAAAAAAATGGTACTTCTGACTAACTTTTTTTGGAATCTTAGTTCCCATTTGGGACAGTCCACAGCTCTCTTTCTAATCCTCAGGTCACAAAGAAAAAGCCTTTATATTAAGACAAGATCCCAATCCTTCCAAAGGACCCTAAGACAGGCCACTCACTCACTCAATCAATCATTCACTCACTCAGGAGGTAGAAGGTTATTCCCCTTCTGGTAATCTATTATCTTCGTTACGTTTCTATCAGCACTATAAAACACCAAACCCACAGCAGTCTGGGGGAGGAAAGGATATATTTCACCTTACACTTCCAAGTAGCAGTTCATCTGTGAGGGAAATCAGGGCAGAAAATCAAGGCAGGAACCCAGAGGTAGGAGCTGAAACAGAGTCCCTGAAGGAACACTGCTTATTGGCTTGCTCCTGCTCATCCGGATTTCTTATATGATCCAGGAGCACATGCCCAGGGGTGACACTGCCAATGTAGGCTGGGCATTCCAAAATCAATTGTTAAGCAAGATAATGTTCTATCGACTTCCTTACGTGCCAGTCTGATGGAGTCATATTTTTTTTTTTTTTCGGTTGAAGTTTCTTTTCCTAGAGAACTCTAACTTGTGTCAAATTGAGAAAGCACTAACCAGGACAGTGACCCAATAGGGTTTGGAAAGAGTAGTATCCAGCATCAATGTATAAGTGCCTATCTCCTTCTTATGAATAATTCCAGGACTTACAAATGGAAGGGACATCTTGAGAACCATGGAAAAGCAATCATTCATTTTTTTGCAAAAGCCACATGAAGATGTATATGTGTGTGATGGCATGTAATTATAACCCGGAGCTCAGCTAGGGCAAGAGAATGAAGTAGAGGGCTTTTCCCTGTCTTATTGACTGTCTCTCCTGATTGGATGGCTACTTCTGTACCTACCTTTTAATTTCTTTCACCTGCTACTTTAGTGCCACAACAGAAGAGGAAAAGAGATGACAGGCAGTTACTCCATGGTCTTCTCATTAGGTGAAGCTGAAGAAAGGAATATCGATGAGACCTGATACTAGTTGGGACTATCTCAAAAGCAGTTACTCCCTGGAAAACATTTCCACCCCTTCACCACTGGTTTCTGAGTCCACATGATAAGATTTAATGAACATTTTCTGTGGCCAGACACCAATTCCTTCTATCCTATTCTTTCAGATACTGGCCAAAGACTGGGCATGCATTCCTTGGTGGTTTTGTCACATGCTGCTTAAAGATCCTCACCCATCCTTTTGGCATGCAGTTGACTGTCTATGGATAAGCTACTTGCCAGCCTCCATTGCTTTCTTGGGCCCTAAGCTAAGAAGAATGAATTTCTCTTTCTCTCCTTTATCTCCCTCCTCCCAGAAATTGCTGAGACTTGCCTGCTCTGGTAGTTTTTGCTCAAGTTAATAAAACTGTTCTTTAGCTTTGCCCTAGTTTGCTCTCTACTGTTGTGATAAAAACCATAACTAAAAACAACTTGGAAAGAAGGGATGTATTTGGCTTATATGTCCTGATCACTGTCCTTAATTGAGGGAAGACAGGGCATGAATTAGACCTAGGAACTGATACAGAACCATTGACAAATGCTGCTTACTGCCTTGCTCGTCCTTGTTTGCTTTCTTGTGCAAGCCAGAACCAGCAATTCTGGGTGGCACTGCCCATATTGTCATAATCCTCTCATAACAATCATTATTCATGAAAATGCCCCCACAAAGATTGTCTTTCCTACAAGACAAACTGATGGAGGTTACTCCTCAGTTGAGTTCCCTCTTCCCAGACAGACTTATGTCAAATTGAAGAAAAGAAAAACTATTGGCACAAATTTCTTTCTGCCCATTTTAAAATTCTCTCATTAAAGAGACTAATTACTCAAGAGAGAGGACTCAAAATTCCACAGTAACTGTATTTATGTCCATCTTTGGATTTGTTAAATATTTGGGGTCAAATTATTTATCTGAACTCAAATCCACAGAGGACATCATACAGAAGGAAAATATACCAGATCTGCTTCTCCTCCTCCTCCTTTTGTTCCTGGCATATTTGTGATATATTTGTGTGTTGGGCCTCATGAGGCCCAGACAGGAGGCCAGTCCAGTGTAATTTCCTGAGCCTAACTTGAGTTGGCATGGGGCCTAGTGTAACTTCCTGAGCCTATCTAGAGTTTGGAGACCTGTCTCTGGCTACCCAACTTAGTCCCACCTCTGCCCAGCCACCTCCAGTGTAGCATAGTATTATTGGCCCTTGTTCCTTATTCCGCCTCAACCCATCCCAAGCTTCTCTACCCCCATCACAACCCTATATAAGTCCCTGCTTGATACCATTAAACGAGATCCTGCTTTGACAGTCCATCATTGCACTGGAAGTCAAAGTAGGAATTGAAAAAAAAGAACATGAGAAATGAATGCATGCATCCCTGTGTTGAGCTCACTGTCTCTACAATTATCCAGGATGCCCTAAGTATGGAATAGAGATACCGACAGTAAGTGGATCTTTCTGTGTCAGTTACTATAATCAAGATAATCTCCCACAGACACACCAGCAGGTCAGCCTATTGAGATAATCCCATTAAGACTCTCTTTCCAGGTAATTCTCTATTTTGTCAAGTTGACCATTAAAAGTAACCATCACTACTCCTAAAGCCAGCATAGGTGCCCCAACAGCACAACCTCACCTCATCCCAACTACCACCCAAAGTTCCCACCTAAAACACAGTGGACATGGACTCAGCGATTTTTCCTAAACGAGAAGTTTTGAGCAACACACCCAAATCATATAATGACTTAGAGTGATCTGCACAAGTTTAAGCAATGAACACCATTCCCCTCTTATCTCAAGTCAATAAATTTGAGAAAATCTGTGTTAAGCACAGAAGGAAGTGCAAGGAGGCCTCTTAGCCACTAGTGAGGAACAGAGAGCCTAGAGCCCATGCTACAGGGGGCTACTGGAATATGGTAAGTAGGCCAGAGGTAGCGGCAATGCTTGTGCCTTCTTCTGTCAACAGACCCCTCTGCAGAGGCCCTGCCTGCTCATTTGTCAGGTGTTCACAGCAGCAGCTGGGACACTGATAATCGAGGATCCTGGGGACAATTAGCTTTAATTCTGTGACAGTGAGAAAGTGAGGAGGCCTTGGGACTCCGGGCACCCTTGTCATGCTCGTGAGGGTCTTTATTAGGCTGGGAGATCAGATGTTTCTTGTCAGCCTTTTTGATTCCCATTTCAGGGCCCAGGGCCCTCATCTCTCTTCCTCAGCAAACTCACTGCTCACCCTGAGGCTTGCAAGTAGGGTGGAAAAGACCCCGGGTCACTCAGGTGGGGGTGACTGCCGTCCTTCTTGCTGACCCTGCTTTTCTGAGGGCCCAGGCCTTTCTCTATCTCTCTGAGCACCTGGCATAGAGCAGCTGCTCAATAAATCTCTGCTTAACTGAATTGACAGCTCACTTAATCAGGCCCAGCCTGCTTTTCTTATCTGTTGAATGGGGAGAGTGATGTTTACCTCGGGATTACCAGGAAGCATGTGGAATCAAATACCTTTGTTTCTTCCTAAAAGCACACAGGGGACAAACTAACTTTCCTTCACTTTAAATCATAAAACACATCTTTTTTTTTTTGAGACCTTTAGGGGAGATGGCATTACTTCAGTTATCTTTAATTGCTGTGTTGGGCAGATCAAAATTCAAATTTTTATTCATCAATATTAAGTATAATGATTAATGTCACAGACCAAGACAATAAAATTCTACATTCACTTAAGAGTTACTAAACGTTCTTCCTTGTTCAATTTGATCATAGAAAAAAAGGAAAGATGTCACAAACTGAATAGTGTTTTCCTGTATTCTAAGTTAGTCAATGGATAGCTATGTTACTACCTTAGCTATCATTTACCTGCTAGTCTCTGTGTGCTAGGTTACTCTGTTACATGTTTTAAATAGATTATCACATTCCTACCACAAAATGGTCCAACTGTATATTCTTTACTTGTATTTGAGGCAAAGACAGCTTAAACTACCCCTTAAAGTCATGATTCCTGGATTTGGTCAAGTTCGTGCTCTAGAATAAATGAAGTACCATATAACATCCCTGGATGGGAGGGAAAGCTGGGATATTTACCCATCCATGCCACAGAGCTGAGATACACCATGTGCAAAACTCTGAAGCAACCGCTGAGAATTTAATTTCAAAAGGCACAACTTTGTCTTGTGAAGCTTTGAATACAGTGCCAAATGAAAGCCCTGAACAAGTCACCACACAAATAAACTCAGACCTGCAAATCACAAGTGCTTCGATGGAAAGATTAAAAGGCATGCATGAGAAGGCAGGGTATTGCCAGAGCCAGCACCAGGAGGGCACAGCGTCATTGCCAGATGACAAAGAGAAGCCATGGAAATCTCTTCCAAAAAGAGACTGAAGAGAAAGTACAGAGGTGTGTGGAGAAAGAAAGTCAGGAAGCAGGAGCTTGCTTTCCTAGGACCAAGCGGTCTTGGGTGCTCAGCTGGAGAAGGGGCTGGGCCTCAGCATTAAAGAGAAGAAATCAGAGAGTGGAAAAACAGTGAGACATAAAAGTCAGACCAGAGAATCAGAGAGCGTAGCCTACTTGAGAAAGCTTTAAGATTGCTGGCTCACGGGGTGTAATTGTCTTCCCTCTGTGGGATGGTAAGTGAGGTAGAAGTGCACAATGGCATTGAAGAACAGCTCTTTTGCAGGCGAGACTGAGTTCATATTTCAGTGGAAAGGGCTTGAATAATGCATAGAAGTGCAGAGAAAGTCCAAAATTGTCTCAAACTCCTTCCCAGAAACATGACACAGGCTTTATTCCACAAATTGGGAGACACCCATGTCATTTTGTTCATCAGAAAGACTGAAATGACAGAGCCATGCTCAAAGGTGTCTGGATGCTAACTGAGCCTCAGCAACCCACCTTGCAAGTTGTGGACACTGAGGCCTCCCCTAAGTTGTTTCCTTTCTGTACCTCTACAATTATAATTAACAATTCAAAACTTTGCCTTCACTTATTCATTTGTGTGTTGATGTTTTGTTGGTGTGTTTATGTGTGTGTATGTGTGTGTGTTTGTGTGTGCATGCATACCATGGTACACATGTCAGAGGATAATACACGGAACTTGGTTCTCTCCTTCTACCCTGTAGGTCCAGTAAACCCAACCCAGGCTGCCAGGCTTGACAACAAGTGCCTTTACCCATTAAGCCATCTCTCCAGCACAGTAATTAAAAGGCACATCAAGGCATTGTACTTCACTAATGTCTTAATACAAAGAGATACATAAAATAATATATAAGGCCAATGAAATTACACAGCCAATGATCCTAAAAAGGAAACAGTGAAAATGAAGGTGGAGAAAGACAAGCCAGAATCTAACAGATTGTGAAACCTCCAAGGGCTGACACTAGGGTACGTTTTCTTTCCTTAATTATTTTTTAATATAAAATATGTCTTTTACATCATGTATCTTGATCCCATTCATTTCCCAATTCCTTTGCATCCTCCTTCCACCTCTAAACACCCCCAAATAAAACAAAATTTTAGAGAAAAAAAGCAAAAGAAAAGAGGGAAAAACCAATAAATAAAACCTCTTCATGGAAGTTGCAGTGTAACACAGTGAATCATGCTGTGAAGCCCTTTGTCCATTTATCTTTACTTACAAGGGTTCATTGTAAAGAGTCATTGGTCTGGTTGAAGGTCTCTGGTTTCTACTACCCTATTGATATTGGACCCTATTGATATTGGCTCCTTCTGGATATCCTGTTGTTGCCCTGTCTTGTGGAGATCCTGCACCTTTCGGTCTGAAGATCAGGTCCCTTCACACGCTTCAGTAGATCACAAATGGGATGGGTGGTGGGGTGGGGTCAAGTCATATCCTTGGATCTGGGCCTGGGCAGCTGTAGGATCGGACTGCCAGATGTGAAATGGGGACAGCTCTTCCATGCTTACAACTTCAGGAGCTGGCTTCCCCAGACCTACACTAACAGTGTGGGCTCTATTGTGCTGCCCTGGCAAAGTAAGGGCCTGTGGAAGAGCTAAACTTGTGGTTGTAAGAGCCTGAAAGCTCCTCCTAACCCCCACCAGCTGCAATACTCAGGAGAGCAGGCCTTGGACCTCACCAGGACAGCACAACTGAGTCAACTCTGTTAGTACAGGTCTGGGTAAACCAACCCTGAAATTGTGAGCATGGGAGGGTTCTCCCCATTACCCATCTGTCTTGTGGCAGGATGGGTGGAGGAGAGTTTCCCTTCCCCTCCAGCCCATCAACATCTGGGGCAGATGGTAGACCTGGCCCTGTGGTTATAAGTATGGGAGAGCAGTCCTTGGCCCATACCAGCTGAAACACTAGGGGGACATATTCACGTGAAGATAAATCAGAGAGGAACCAAAACCTGTCTTGTTACATTTATTTGAGAGGCCCAGGCCCCAACAGATTCAGTGATCCTGTAGCCCTAGCACAACCCCCGAGTAGCCTGGATCCTGGTTCAGAGCCAGGGAAAGAAACACATCCAGAAAATGGGACCAGAGCCAGGGAAGAGACACTTTGTCCCCAATCTAGAACACAAAGCGAGCCAATCCCTGAGCAGGGAAAACAGGCCAATCACTGAGCCCCTGGAGGCTTGGAATTCTCCTCAGGCCTGGAAATCCACTTATATTGTGGGGGCAGACAATCCCAAGCCTGGAAGTCTGGAATTCCCCTCAACCCACTGAAGGGCAGTCATTCACAAGCCCAGAGGCTTGAAATTTCTCCAAACTACTTCCCCTGTATAACCCCCCCTCTTTTGCACCACTGGGTTCTCTCCTGTGCTGTTCCTGTTGCTGCCATTATTGCTGCTGCTGCAGCAGCAGCCACTGCAGACAGAGGGATCCGCGTTAACCCGCAATAAAGACTCTTTGCTTGTGCATTGGATACAGACTTGTGGTGATGTTTTGGGGATCCAGACTTTGGGTGTAACATATGTACTGCCCTCAACACATTAGTTATCCCCTAAATACTGTGAAAACATCCAGGTCTGCACACAGCTAAGATTTTTCTTTCTTTTGAAAACACCTGGCACTAAATTTTGGCAGGATATACCTTGGAGTAAAAGTAGCAAGTGAAAATATACTGATGTTTCTTCCTAGAATAGCTTTTCTGATCTGAGTATTTGCTGACTGGTGAGGTTTCTTTCCTTCTTTTCCTTTTTGAGACTAGGGCTCACTGAGAACACTGTATGCTCTGGGCTGGCCTGCCATTTAAGGAGCAGCTGTTGTGTGTGCCAAGTACTTGAATTGTAGGTATATATCACCACTCCAAGCACAGGGTGAAGTGTCTTGCATACACAGACACACACTCACACACACACACACACACACACACACACACACACACACACATAGGCTCTTATCAAATAAACTTCTATTTTATTAAAAAAAGCAGTTACTTTTAGGTTAGGGAGAAAACTCAGTCAATAAGGTGCATGCCACAAATGCAGAAAGACCCATATTTGATTCCTAGTATCTATGTATAAGAGCTGGTATGGTGGTATGTATTTGTCATCCCAGCACTAGAGAGGTGGGGACAGGCAGGGGCCTTACTGAGCTAGCCTTGCCTACCTGGTAAGCTCTACTTGTCTTAAATAAAAGGGAGGAGTATTGACGATATTACTCATTAAGATTGCAGTCATATACAATAAGAGTCACTTCTAAATAATGAGTGTTGCTCTTGAAAAGTGACACCTGAGGTTGTCTTCTAGTCTCTGCACACATGTACTGGTACTTGTGCATGGACACGTGCATACATACACACACACACACGTAACATGAGGGCCTGCTTGTTGGGGTTTCTGTCCCGCCTGGTTCCCACAGCCGTTAAGCCCCAAAGAAATCCCACAGAGAGGTCTATATTAATGATAAACTGATTGGCCCATTAGCTCAGGCTTCTTATTAGTTCTTGTAGCTTATATTATCCCATTATTCTTATCTATATTAGCCACATGGCTCAGTGCCTTTCTCAGAGGGGCAGGTCACATCCTGCTTCTTCAGTGGTCTGGGCAGGAGTGCAGAAAGAGCTTCCTTCTTCCCAGAATACTCCTGTTCTTATTTCCCCACCTCTAATCCCTGTCTGGTTTTCCTGCCTATACTTCCTGTGTGGCTAATGGTCAATCAGCGTTTATTTAAAACATGGTTGACAGAATACAGACAATTCTCCCGCACCACACACAAACACACACTCATATACACACTCATACACACACAGAGATTAAGAGAGAGAGAGAATATTTCATTAATTGGCACAAATTCAAGAAACAGGACCCAATAGTAAGTTAATTTTCCAAATTAAGCAAATGAGGAAAGTGACTTCTCCAACAGTCATTAAAATCTTTCTCAGTTATTTATAAATTCTTACACACAAAGCTCATGGCTTGCCATTTCAATAGTTTCAAACCCAGTAGCCATGTTATTTGTCTTTGTGTTCCAGGAAAGATATGCATAGTGTCTTATTCATGGTACATTCTCCCAGAAGCCAGTGTATTTGATTTGACATTGAAAAGACTAGCAAATGGAATGCGTTAAAATGTACCCTTTACAAATGACTGACATTTGAATTCAATATTGACTTGGGTTTAAAAAAAAACCCATTCATATTCTACACTAGCCCCAAATACCAAATGAATGTAGATGAGAGACATTTCCCTGTCTGCTTTTTTCAAGCATCCCTGTATAGGCAGGAGGAGCAGGGAGGAAACAGCCAGGCTCCCTTTGTGCAAAACAATGATACTGACATGAGGTTGCCATTTTCTAAAGGAGTTGCAAGGGGGTTACCAGGAGCAAGGCTGAAAAGGAAGAAAGAAGAGAAGTGGGAGGGGCAGACAGTCGCTGTGGATTAAAAGTATAAGGAAAGGAGACTAAGAAACCAATCCCAAGATGATAGAATTTTCAGTGCAGTCAATGCCAAGTGCCAATATTTATTCCAAGAGGAAAATTGAGCTTTGAGTCCCCAAATGACCCTCAGCTGGCATTTCAGTCCCAAGTGCACATATTTACATTTGCTAGTGCTGCATGACTGTATTTAAATTCTAAGCTCCAAAAGATGGCATACAGCTGTTTCAGCCATTGTACCCAACTGCATCTGCACTCCTTCCCTGCCATTCTTCAATGCACAAAGTTCACATGTGCAGAGTGCGGGTATTGTTTTTCTATAGCAGTATATAGACTCAAAACCCAGAAATAACTCCTATGTTCAGAGAGCTTTTTGAGGGATGCCTGACCACATGGTCTTAAGCAGAAGGAGTAAATTCCATCCAAAGGAACCAAGGGAAAGTACTTCCTCAAGCCAGAAAGTGAGGAACAGTATATAGGAACAGCACTGCATCTCAAAGCAAACAATCTTATATTGCTGGATGCATAAAATACAGTCAGCACAACGGAGGCTGAACCTGCCTGTCTCAAAAAGGAAATCATGTGTGGTTTCTGTTAGTGGCTTGAGAAGAGATTAGATCTAGGTCACTACCAAGCTAGTAGATACTTGAGAGGTGATTTTACAAAGTCATAGCCCTAACCTGTTACCTCAGTACTCTATTCTTAAGGGCTGTACTCATCAGTTTGCATACCAGGCCTCAACTTCCTGAGAGAGAGAGAGAGAGAGAGAGAGAGAGAGAGAGAGAGAGAGAAGAAAGGAAAGGAGAAGATTGCTCCTAGTGAAGGTGGAAAAGAAATTTAATATAGAGATGTGGGGGAGCATAGACAGAAGCAGGGACAGGGACATCTGGGAGAGTACAGAGAGGACATGACCAGACTTAGCTGGACCATATAGGGAGAGGGGGAGGAGAAGGGAGAAGGAAGAGAGGGGGAATGAGGAACAAAATGTCAGGTAACCAAAATGGCTGGATTACATAGGGAAGAACAGCCCAGGCCCATGGGCTGGAGAGTTCAGGGTAAAGGATTGGGTATACATGCCAGAAGGACCTTGTGACAGATAGGGGCTGAGGGATGCTGGGAGAACCTGGTGGCCAAGTTCACTTAGACATTAAATAGTCAACTCAGCCGTTTGTCCCCGGGTCTATGATTTAACACCCAGAATCACTCTTCCAGAAGGCAGAACCCAGGATACAGCAAACAGAAGAAAGTGTACCATGAATACCCAAGGTAGGGAGTAGGGGGGAGGAAAATAAAGGGGAGGGGTGAGAAAGAGAGGAAGGAAGCTGAGTTTCAGCCATTGTACTAGCCTATATCAGCTTTCCTTCCTTGTCATTATTCCCTGTATCTTATTTCTTTCTGTAATGGCATTGGTAGATTCAAAACCCAGAAATAGATTCATAGTCTCTGGGGGCTTGTAGTGTGATGCCCAACCACAGCATTATGCAGAGGGAATAAATTGCAGCCGTAGAAACTAAAGAGAAGGTAGCAAGTCCAGGAGAGGGAGGTGGGAAGGAATAGAGGGAGGGAGAGGGTTCAATATCTGGCTTTGAATATGAAAAGTCTCTACCATCTACTACCTTAAGACAGAAAAGATGTGTTCCCAACCCAATCCCTACCAGGCAAGCTCAGAAAAGGGGGCTTCTAGCTGGAGGGTTTTAGTTTAAAAGCAAGACAATTAGATGCTGCTACAATGATAAACTGCTGCCTCTGTGATTCCCTCAGGCTTAGCGCTGGTGGAGACCACAGAACCCGATCAGTTTTAAGGATTTTCGAGGGGAATTACTACTGCTCAAAGCCTGCATGGACTCGGGGAGGCAGAGTGTTTTCGATACGCCCTAAGCTAGTGTTTAGATGTGAGAATAAATCATGTCCTACAGGTGCAGACCAGCATGGTGGGGGCAGTAAAGCTACCCCATCTTTTCAGCTGGGAGTGGGAATCTGTTCAGAGAATAAACTCAGTATCTGAATGATCATCAAGGACGAAGTGAAGGAGAACCCGTGATGGGGAACATCCACATCTCTGGTAGGACTTGAGAGGATGATTGTGCTGAGCTAAAACCAAGGAGAAAGGAATTTGGGGCTAACAAGGAGTGGCGACTGGTGCATACTCAACTGTCCTGGAGCTCCTGATGCTCACTAGGAATAGTTTATATGCTCCTCCTTCAAGGACTTCAACTCCACCTGCCTCATGGTGTTATCTATAACCCATTCCCACCACAGCCCTGGGACATGTTGCTGAGTAAGACTTTCCACCAAGGTTTTGAAATATTCCTGCAAGGAAGTTCCTTCAGCAGTAAGATAAACCACTCAAAAGTAGCTCCAGGAAGCTGAAACTGAACAGATGCGCTAGGACCGTCGTCACTCTCAGCGGAAGCAAGCTACAAAGAAGAACACTCTAAGACCAGACCAGCTACCTCCAAGAAGCAGAAAGCAACTGTGCTGCCTGAAAAGGGTTCAGAACAGCTGAATCATTTGAAAGTGACACTCCCAACCTGTGCAGTGGGCTCCAGGTTCCCAGCTGTTGTGACCTATCCCACATGCTGGGGCAGGCTCCAGGGATGCAGCTGTCTTTGAGTCATTTCTGTCCCTGTAAGTAACCCCCCACTCATACTCCTGTAACTCCAATAGAATGCATTGGTTTACCAAGTTGATGGTATCCATACTTTGGTCTGTCATGGGCTCCCTATCTGGGCTGAGTAGACTTGTGCGTTTTCTCCCCAAGAGAAGTGTTGTCACATAGTAATTAATAGCCGCCACCACCACACCACCCATAAGGGTCCCTGGTTCAGGAGCCCAATGTTCCTGGCTCACACGGTGTCTGCCTCTTTCCTTCCTGGCCAGGTGCGGTTCCTCTCTGTACATGAGGAATAACTTTTCTCACAATTGCCTTCACCAGCTGTTTGAAAAGTCCAGAAGTCGAAGCAGGGTGTTCACCTTGAAGGGGGAGCCTCATGACACTGTGGTCCGTTCTCTCGCCTGCTCTGCTTTGCTTCCTTTCTTGGCTTGATTCTCTTACCCCTGTCACTCACACCAGCCTCTAGCCAAACACTCGTTACTATTGTGTATGTTTTGTGGTATACTCTTTGCTAGAGAATCTGCACTAAGGCAAATTGGTGCTTTCATTTATTCCAGCAGGAGTGTAGTAATGAATGAGCTAAAATTAATAAGTGCCTGCGCTGGGCTGGATTTAGTAGTCAGGATTAGACGGTGAAGCCGACATTGGAATTAAATCCATAGAAAAAAAGAAAATGACATTTTCATAAATCTCATTGTGCAATTTAGGAATAAAATGAATGGTATAGTCAGAAAAACTAAGAAATCGTTTGCCCATCGTGAAAGGAATGGTATCCGCTCAGGACACCTGACGGCCAAGTTCTTAGCACTAAGGAGATTTATTTGTCCCAGCGAGAAAGAGGGTAGGGAATTAAGAGACAAAGACAGGAGATAGAGGACAAAGGAGAAGGTGAAGGGAACAAGGGAGAGGGGAAGGGTATTTGTTCTAGTGTGACAAAGGACTACTCTGTATGGAAAGAAGATAGATATGGAACATAGAAAAATGGCTGTTTATTAAAGTAAAAGGGAAACCACATGTTAGAATAAGGTGTTTGATTTTAAATGGAGATGTTAATTGGGTGAACCAGAGGGGGCTTTTGATTTCTGGACTTCAGTACTTTGATAGCTGGACCTTGGTAGTCAGCCTCAGGAGGAGGAAGAGGCCAAATAAGGGAATAGACCTTGGTGGATAGCTTTAGGAATGTAGTCTAATAGTTTTTTGTTGTTGTTGTGTTGTTTTAGTAAGAAAGAAGCTACTGGAGAGAAGGGCAAGGCCTGCCATGCTCGGGCTGGCTAGAGTTCTTTCACATGGGACTGAAATACAATAATGATTCAAATTTTAGGCTGGGATAGTTTAGGTAAGGTTTGTCTTCCAAAGGCTCATGTGGTGAAAGCTTTCTGAAGATGGCATTGGGAGGTAGGAGTCATACTCTTCTTAGATCTCATGCAGTCTCAATGAATGCATCACGAGGCCCTGAAGAGATCTTGATGCCAAAACACACCTCTTTTCTATATAAAGTTTCCAGACCTGGATATTTTGTTAACAGCGACAAATATGGACCAAAATGAGTACCACTAGGAAACAGAGGAAGAAAATATACAGGTCTGTATCACACATAGATAACAGCTACTGGTTTGTACACTCCTTATTTTATGGTAGAACTACAAAAGCATCTATACTGGATAAGAAGTTAACATGGGAAAGATCGAATCTGTGTCAATCTTTGTTTATATCTGCAACTGGCCACTTGTGTCACCTTGAAACATCTGGACTCTTCATCCGTAAACTAGAGGCAAAAAGACACAGTACTGGAGCCTGCTCTGAGTGATGAATATAATGCATAGGAAACAATAAACACTAAATAAATGTGAATGCCACTGATATTATTAAGGCGCTTCACAGAGTGCAAATGAAGGACTCTACCAGTTAATGGGAGAACAACCTTCAGTAGCACAGAGATGAATGCTGATTATTTTGCACCCATCTTCAAGTTTTCCCCTCTTCTCTGTGACAAGGCAAACCTTTAGCACAAAATGGATGTAGTTGTGAATCTGATTCCCCTTCAGTTTCAAACATTTTAAGTAGGTAGAAAGATATGAATAAAGACACATAATAATGAAGTATATCATGCCAACATTTGAGAACGGGCTATAAGGTAATTCAATCTGCTGTCGGTTTTCCCAAACAACTAAGACACAGCTATAGCCGTTTGTTTATGGAGAGTTTACAGTTATCCTCACATATAATGGGAAAGTGGCAGTTTGCAACTCATAAGCCCTAAAATATTTACTACTTGGCTATTTGGGCTCTAACCCAAGAGGTGGAATTGAGGTAAATAGCAGGAAAAGGCAAGATGAGCCGGAAGGAAATAACTGGAAATGCCAAGTGAGGTGGCATCATGAGACACTGGACACTTACAGAGAAGAGACGAAATAATAATTAAATAGAGCATAAGGCTGATCAAGAGCCAATGGCATGGTTGCTGTAGAAGGATAAATGCTATAGCCGAGAACATATGGGCAATGCCTCCCATAAAACTTTAAAAAAAAGTTTCCTCTTAGGAAATAAAACTAAATAAAGTACACAGAGCAAAACTCTGTTAGGAAGTGAATGCAAAAATAATTGGATTTAATTTGTTATGGTTGTTAATTTAGATGCTTATTGAAGAAACATCTATGAAGTTATAAAGAATACTTCATATAAATGTGATCCTGTGACATTTTCACTTTATTACTTTAATAAATAAGATGAGGAATATAAGAAATGGAATCTTCTTAATGGGAAAATCAGAGAGATTAATTATTTAAGAATTTCAAATTAGTATATACAAGAATGACTCTGGAACAGATCTTTATCTGTGTGCCCATATATCCCTGTTAAGAAATAGATTTATCTTCCACTTAGCTCCATATTAGCATCTTCTAAAAATTTAGCTTCAGTTGACAATGCATTTATCTCTCTGGGATAATCTTATTTATTGTGTAATTACTGTATCTTAATAAGAAGCACTTGTGGAAATCTGACTTAAAGATTTAAAAATATGTGTGATGTGCTTTAATCATCTCTGAGGTAGTGAATTATACCAATGATATTATGTACTTGAACTGATTTGCTGAGGAACTAATTTCTTCAGAAAAAGTACAATTTTCTATTCTCTCAAATTTTCATGAATACTTATGAAAATTGTCACAATTTCTTGATAATCAAAGATGCTTTCTAAAGAGCTATATATTTAGCAATATAAGATTTGTCAAAGTAAATTAAAGTATTCTCATTCAGTCATTGAAATAATGGAAAAATAACTATGTGGAAAATGTTTACAGTATTTAAATGAAAGTGTTGGAACAATACATTCTAATTTTACAAGCAAAAATGTTTTGTACTTATAAATGTATAGTGACTCCCTCTGGAGTAATGAAATCATTATAGATTTTCTACAATATGCTTTCTGTGTTTTTTGAATTTTACATAATATGTTCATTCTATCTGTAGTTAGCAGACATAATAAATTCTACTAAATATATCCTATCTGGTATTTAAATATGCAAAGCATTGAATTTTACAATTTAGGGAACTTCATGAGAACCTCTCCTGTAGCCAAAGAAATGGGTAATTAAGAGAAGGGAGTATAATATATGTAGTCTTTGAAATTTTTGCATGCTTTTTTCATTTGCCTAAGTCTAATCTCAAAGAATTGATAATTAAAAATTAATCAGCATCTTTGAATACTTTAAATAATTCCAACTCTTCATCAGATATTTGGAGTATTGAAATTCATTGACAGCCACATATATGTGTTCTTCCAGGCAGATTTGTAACTTTTACATATGACTGTATTTTGATGAATAACAACCATACATTTTATACATTTAGAAATGTGGCATTTCTAAAAGGCTCTTGAATTTGCTCTTGCAAGGGACACTGGAGGCCAGAGAGATAAGTTAGAGGGTAAAAGTGCTTGTCACCAAGCATAATGATATGAGTTGGGACACACATGGTAGAAGAAAACAAACGACCCCCTCAAGTTGTCCTCTGACATTGACATGTGTGTAGTGGTATGTGAGTGTGCATGCTCACTGTAAATAAATAATTTTAACAAAACACTAGAAACCTGTCTGAACAGATATCACCATTCCTGTGACCATGGAAGAAAGGGATACTCCTGTACTAAAAGGCAGCACTACTTCTAAGTGGTCTTATGACTGATGCAAAGAAGGTGGTCCTGAGGAGATCCTAGGAGATTATTCTAAAAGAATCAGCAAGGCTTACGTTGTGAACTTTTGGAGGAAGAAAAAAAGAAGAAACAAACAAACGGAGAATAGTAAAGATAGCTGTTTTCACTTTCAAGTATTTGTTAAATTTTAAAACATGTCACATTATTAATGTAACAATTGATTTCTTCAACCCTTCTTGGAGTTTGATGGATATATTTTATCTCAATCATACTCCTCTCAATAAAAAATTAAATCCACACCAAAAATGAAAGTTGAGAAAATAGAATGGAAACTAGAAATCTTCCCCTGTCTCAACAATAGCACACTGCCTCTCAGAGTTGTCAGGAGAAGTATTCCACTTTGAAAAACAGTGCAAATAGAAAAGTGTGTGGCTCTTGTCTATGGATTATTTAGTGAGTTCCATGGATAATTGCAGGTTGAAAACTCCAGTCAGATCTTAGGGCTCTGAGGAGTCCTGTTCAACATGCTGAAGGGTGAGGTTCTCAGAATTTCTTGATTGATGATTTGTGAAATGCTTTCTTTCTTCTTTAGAAGTATCTGGTAAATAAATTCATAAACAGCAAGTAGGAATGAGTACCTCTCATTGTTCTCCAAATTGACTCATTCCTTTTATGGTTTGGGTGTCCTGGTAGGCCACCTGCATGGATTTATCATTTCTAGCTGTCTTGGACCAGTGTGGTACTTGATCTGGAGTAGAGCCACATCTTTTTCCTTCTGTCTTTCTTTCCCCACTCCTTCAGGGCTATATGTAGTTACAGCTTATGGCTCTTTCCAGCCCCATGACATAGCAGTATTTAGGATTTTTCTAAATAGTCACAACTTCACTATGACCATGCCATCAATTTCTTGATGAGTAAAATGGAAAGAGAACTAAGTGAAACCCCTTTCTCTGTCCAGTGAGACTCCATAAAGACCAAGTTGTTCTCCATAGGGGCAAGCCAAAGAATATTCAGGGCTCATATGGATTCACAGAAGTCCAGAGGAAGAAAGAATTTCAGAAATCAGAAAGAGAAATGTATCACACTGTTGTGCAATGCAGGCAGTGATGGACCACGGGTGACTCAGTCAACGAGATGTAGTATCTGAATGTCCAGCCCTCATCCCAGTCTTTTCTCCCAGTGTGTACACAATAAGCCAATCTTGAGATGTCTGATAAATTCTGTAAAAAGCCAAGTATCTACAAAGAGATGACTTCCTGTAGCACTCAAGAAATGCTGATTCAACTGAATGATCACTTGCTAAGACAGTGGCAACAGAATTGCACTCTTGAAAGGTTGCTGGATAAACATGCGGCAGGGTACAAAATTACAAACACACAATCTCCATTCATTTGAACTACCAACTTTGATATCAAGAACTTCTTGAAGAATATTCATTTTGGTAACGTGAATTATTTTAAGCCCAGAACTTAAAGTTATAAGCTAATGTTTTCATACCACCTTACTTCAAAATTGGGGTATAAATCAAGAAGTAATCCTTGCAATGTCACAATATTTCAAAATGACAAAATTCAGATATTAAAAAGATGATTATTCTGTATCTGTATATCTTATCAAATGTGACAAGTTAAACAGTCAAAGAAAGCCATTAAAAATTTTAACTGCTAGACTAATTATAGTTAATTTTAATAGATCCTTAATTTCCATTTCCAAAATCAACTGTATTGTAGAATGAATTATCAAAGATTTGAAGATCTCAATGAAGTAAAGCTTCAGGAAACAATGTCTCCAACAATAAAACCAAGCAAACTGAAGAAAGATTATTGCTTTGTACACTACAGGAAGCAATGTAAAGTATAGCTCTAATGGGCTAAGTAGAAAAGTGTGTGTTTCCCTTGTCTCAAATCTACATTCCAACTTTTATCGAAGGCATGAGGATGTGGAAATACATCGGAATGACATAGAGTGAGGGTAATAAGCTCCTGGGATGATAGCCATTTTAAATGGACTGCCATTTACCAGCCTTAAAGAAGAGGCGGGAATGGCTCAGGAGTCACTCATTTGATTATTCCCAGCTGCATTTCTTAGAGAAAGCTTTATAATCTCTCATTTGTAAAAAATGGAAAAAATCACATATTTCATAGTGTTTACACATACTATTTTATATGTGAAAATACATGTGTGTGTATGTATGTATGTATGTAAAAGCAGCCTAGTGCTAGCATCTACTTAACACCTAATAAATTGCACCTTCTGTTTTAGTCACCATTACTATGATGATCCTAGTTATCATAGTGATAGATAGATAAATAGAGAGATAGATGATAAATAAAACAGAGATATCAGATATCAGTGGTTGGGGTTAAACATCTCTGCCCAAGCTGCTTTTTGAGCACGTTTGGTGTGTCTCATTCATCTTGTCCTAGAGTAAAATCCTGAAACTTTTGCTCATGTAAGCATACATGTTCTTATATGTGGTAAATCTTTAGACATGCTTTAGGCAAAACATTTCAAGAATTTAGAATCCTTGGCAATAAACCATGCCCTATGAAATGAGTAATGATTTCTACTTTGTGTATTAGGCTCCAAAGGTGAAAGTAAACATTTCTACACTAGAATCAGGTACTCCCAGCCATTGTGAAAGCCAAGAGTTCTACTAAGAATGCTTATGTTCTCAGGGATGGTGGCAGGCAACTATATTGGCACAACTAACAGTGTTTAAAGTGGGAGGGGTTCAAGTTTGTGGCCAGTCTGAGCTGCATACTCAGCAAGACACTATCACAAAACCAAAAGAAACCAATCCAACAACAACAACAACAACAACAACAAAAGAATGTCTGCACTATAGCTTTGCTGTGATTCATCCAGCTGTGAGGCTAAAAGTAGGATTTGGCTGTTTCCAAACACTAGGTCCAGTCACACTGAAAATAAAGACGAAACTACTAGTGCCCAATTCACATTCTGGAAACATGGGACAATAGGCAGCATGTTTCAAAACAGTGATTTTAGACCATATTTTAAAATAAGAAACTATGATCTGCTGAGAACATACTGTTATCAGTTAACTACTGGGAGGTAGCAAGGTTGGATAATTAGGCATGAATTTTAAACTCAGCCAAGCTATATAAAAGTCATCAAGTTACTTAACATTAGCCTGATTGTTTTTCATTGTTTATGATTGTGAAAACAGTGAACAGTCTTGCTTCCTTGAGTTCTTAAGATGCATATAACAGAAGGCCTAGTGTTTATTATAAGATCAAAACGCAGGATGTATTATTAATATTATCATTGTTTGACTAAAATGCATACATTATGTATACATAATCACAATTCATTTATTCTTGATTAATCACTGTTTTTCTGCATTTATGAAAAGCAGCAGCACACACATCTGTCAGACATGGTTCTCAGTTATGTAGGTGGAGGACAGCTGCTGTTGCACTATTTTGACCATATCGCATAAGCCGATTTTATAAAACTGGCCTGGAGAGACAGATATGGAAAAAAACCCTGTTGGTCTCTGTGAGCAGCTGGTATGGAGGATCAGTTTTTTGGAGTCTCCCAGATTTAATAGCCTCTGTTCCTGAATAAGTGGCCATAAAGTTACCCAAGGACAGTAAATTAATGAAAGAATATGCAAGTGCTTTGTATGTTTTGATATATTTTTGATGAAAATTTAAAGTACTGCAAGGCAAGTTCAAGGTCACCTAGCAGTGTGCCCACAGTCTGCACAGTACAGAAACTGCAGGAAGCATAAGGAAATAAAACATTCAATCCTTTAAGAGAGGGATTTCAGGAGAGTTCCCATCTTTAAAGAATGCCTGTAATGTTTATTTATTCTCTTGACGACTCGATTTCTAATTACTTTCCCCCATAGAGATAGTAGAAGAGAATGTAAATGCAGTTTTTAAAGAGCAGTACAAAACCAAGGTCCACATTAAAAAAAAAAACCATCACAACCTGGATGCTCACACACCCTCAACCAAAGGAAGAGAACTTTCTCTTTTGTCAGAAATTAATATTTTAGTCACTTTATAACAACAGTGTCCTGAAGCTGTTATTTATACATGACTTTGTGATAGTTCTGAGCCATTCTATTTCATAAAGATAATAGAAAAGAATTTCCAAGCAGGGATAGCCAGCTCTAGTTTGAAATATTTGATCAAGACCTTTGAGCAAGTTACCTTGGAAAAGTGAAATGGCATTAATACAGGTTGCGTTGGGTTTTGTGCCAAATTACATTTAATGCCATTGGGAAAATGGGCATTATTGCATTTCCCTTCTCATTTCTGTAATAAAAAAACACAAAGATCACTCACTAAGAAATTCATTCAGGAAGAGGGGAAGGTGGCCATGATGGAGTTTTGGTGAAGGAAGGAGGAGTAGAAGTTGACCCAGTGATTCTCCAACTTGGCCAAGGATATCTGCAAACTGAACAGATATGCTTTTTAACAAGTCTTAAGCCATGCTCCAAATGAGTTCTACCCAGTAGAAATATAATATAATACAACTACATATTATTGATATTCTAGCAGTAACATTAAAATGGAAAACTAACAAGTAAAATTTCAAATTATGTTGACATAAGATATCAAAACATCACCATTTCAACACATAATCAATATTTTAAAATAATATAAGTGAATCTTATAGTATATGAATTATTTGTAAATAAAACTCAAAATTAGGGGCAATGCTTACTTCTGCCATTCTAAAATCCTTAAGTTAACTGTAAGCTCATGTTTCATCTTAATTTGGACTGGGCACATCTACTCCAAATGTCCAGTATCCACATATGGCCAGCGGCCATTTACCAGATTTAAATGGTTAATGTATAGGATTGTGAACCCTACGAAGGAATCCATCATGGAAATTTCATGTTTTCTCTTTAGCGTTTCCTTTTAGCCCACAGTATCCTCAGTGAACAACACTTCAAAATTCCAGGACTTTAGCCCTTCCTTCATCACACACATTCTCCATTGACAAAGACCTACTGAAGGTGAGTATCATAAAGCGGTTTGATTAAAGACCATGTTAAGGACCTAGCTGAGGATATCCCCTTGGACACCTGGGAACCCCTCTAGAACCAAGTCTCTTGCCAACCCTAAAATGGCTCCCTTAATTAAGATATCTTCTTCCCTGCTGCCATATCCACCCTTCCTCCATCTCAACCATCCCACTCCCCCAAGCTCTTCCCAATCCTCCCCTTCTCCCTTCTCTCTCCCCCTTTCCTCTCCCCCCCTCCATGCTCCCAACTTTTGCCTGGATATCTTGTCTGCTTCTAATTTCCAGGAGGATCTATGTATGGTTTTTTTTGGGGGGGGTTCACCTTATTATTTAGCTTCTCTAGGATCACGAACTATAGACTCACCATCCTTTGTTTATGGCTAGAATCCACTAATGAGTGAGTACATACCATATTCATATTTTTGGGTCTGGGTTATCTCACTCAGGATAGTGTTTTCTATTTCCATCCATTTGCATGCAAAATTCAAGTTGGAATTGTTTTTTTTTTTTTACCACTGAGTAGTACTCTAATATGTAGATGTGCCACACTTTCTTTATCCATTCTTCCATTGAGGGGCATCTAGGTTGTTTCCAGGTTCTGGCTATTACAAATAATGCTGCTATGAACATAGCTGAACAAATGCTTTTGTAGTATGATTGGGTATCTCTTGGGTATATTCCCAAGAGTGGTATTGCTGGATCTTGAGGTAGGTTGACTTCCAATTTTCTAAGAAAACGCCACACTGATTTCCAAAGTGCCTGAACTGTCTGGCCTTGTCCCATAGTCACACAGATGAATATCTTGAATATCACCATAGAAACTTTGTCTGGCAATGGATGGAGATAGAGACAGAGACCCACATTGGAGCACTGGACCTAGCTCCCAAGATCCAGTTGAAGAGCAGAAGGAGGGAGAAGATGAGCAAGGAAGTCAGGAACGCGAGGGGTTGATCCACCCACTGAGACAGTGTGCCTGATCTAATGGGAGCTCACCAAAGCCAGCTGGACTGGGACTGAACCAGCATGTGATCAAACTGGACTCTCTGAATGTGGCTGACAATGGGGGCTGACTAAGAAGCCAATGATAATGACACTGGGATTTGTCTCTACTGCATGTACTGGCTTTTTGGGATCCTAGTCTGTTTGGATGCACACCTTCCTAGGCCTGGATGGAGTGGGGAGGGACTTGAACTTCCCACAGGGCAGGGTACCCTGCCTTCTCTTAGGACTGGAGGGGGAGCAGGGAGTGTGAGTGGGGGAGTGGGAGGGAAATGGGAGGAGGGGAGGAAGTGGAAATTTTGAATAGTATTATTTGTAAAGCAATAAAAATTTTAAAAAAGTATGTTAAAAGAAGATTTCAAATAATCTCAAGTTTTGCTTTGTTTCAATTCACAATTACTCAGCATTATAAAGGGAATAAATTAATAATCTCAACTCCATACAGTTGCCATTGACAAATGAGTAGTTTTGTTTTTACCAATGAAGTCAAGACAAGCATTTCCTTTGATCTTGGCCCATGAACTGCAAATTTTTCCCCATTCTTCTTCACTTGTTCTGTTCATGAATATTAATGTCCAAACAGAAAGTATATGGAAGGCTGGAGGCCTTTCTTAGAGACTGGAGGAAGGATTTAAGCAGGTCTAGAATCTTCTTTAACATACCCAAAGAAAATGTAGTTAAGACAGAAATAAATATAGAGGATTTGGGTTTTGTTGACTCTCAAAAATTCCTTGCAATGGAGAAAGCATAAGTCCTATTCTAGAAAAATGTAAGTGTGAGCCACACTAGTTCTTCTACTGATGCCATTTTATTTTTCTCAAAGTTCTGGTAAGAGCTCTTGAAGTTCAGAATTTGTCTAGGCTAGTGCTCTCGACCTTCCTAATGTTGCTATGATAGTTCTTCATGTTATGGAGACACCCAACCATAGGGTTATTTGTGTTGCTACTTCATAACTGTAATTTTACTACTGTCATGAATCATGAATCCCAATATAAATATTTTTGGAGATAGAGGTTTGCCAAAGGTTAAAACCCACAGGTTGAGAACCATTCCTGTAGGCTTAAGTGAAACTGGACTACAAATATGACTTTTGAGCCTGTTCCTGTTTGTTTTTAACACACACTCACTCACACACACACACACACACACACACACACACACACACACACACACTACAAAGCAAACAAAATAAAAAACCAAAAATCCAAACCAAAATGAGTCTTTCAGGAAAACTAGTGAATGAATAATGTCTTACGTTTCAGAAAGCAAAAGAAGTTCATTATAATATCAGCAAGCTAGTTGCATGGCACCCTCTCCCCTTAAAGCCTGCTTTTGATGTCTTAATGAAAATACTAGTCCACGATCACCACACAGAAGCCCTAGATTTACACCATGAAATCTTATGGCCTTATAATTCTGCAGTTCCTTAAAACAGGAAGTGTCGATTCAATGTCAGTGAATGAATATTTATGTAGCTCTACTACATTATGTATGGAGAGAATGAATGTTTCACCAACAGCTGGTGATAAGCCAGAGTGACTCAGATTGTTTATCTAAGTCTATTATGAAAGACTATAAATGAACTCTATCCACTCTTCCATTATAATCAGCTTTGGATGACGATCTTTGTGTGGGCTAGGTTGGATGGGAGCTTCTCCCTACAATATAGATTCTCTAAAAAGCAAATACGGATTCCAGGGAGTTTACATTCAACTTCTTTTAATTGGACAGATGTAGATGGAAGTTTCTGTTCTACCCAGTCCCACAGCCATTCAGTCCCAAATAAACACAAAGAGGCTTATATTAATTATAAACTGTCTGACCTATTGTTCAGACTTATTACTAGCCACCTCTTACAACTTAAATTACCCCATAATTCTTATTAGTCATGTGACTTGTTACCTTTTCTCAGTAAGGCATTCTCAACTTGCTTCCTCTGCTTCTGGATAATGACTATATCTTTGCCTTTCCTCTTCCCAGAATTCTCTTAGTCTGATTGCCCCTCCTATACTTCCTGCCTAGCATTTTATTAAACCAATTCAAGTGACAAATCTTTACAGTGTACAAGAGCATTAACCCATAATAGACTGAGAGGTGTTCCTACCTACTATATGTAGCCCTGGCTGCCCTGGACCTCACTATGTAGACCAAGCTGGCCTCTGCTTCCTACGTGCTGGGATTAAAGGTGTACACCACCATACCTAGCTTGGGCAGACATTTTAAAACTCACTAGCATAGATAGAATCTCCAAACTCACTAGGTGAAAGCTAGGTGAGCTGAAATGGTTCTTGGTTTCCAGGTATTTTACGTAGGGTCAGCAAGGTAGGGTCTATCTAGTAACAGAAAGCAAAGATAGAGGATCATGAACTTTAATCAACCTAAGTGTCACTATTTCCTTGTTTTCTCAGCCACACATTTAGAAGAAGTAGAAGGACACTTTCTCCTGGAAACCTTCCCTTTTATTTTATTCAAAAGTGGGTTTGGCATTAAGATAAAAGGCTTATGAAAGATCTAAGGCAGCAGCTTCAGTGAGTCATTCAACCCAGCAGTCCTTCCACATGAATTCTATTTCCTCTGACTGTAGCTGCATTAAAAGAAGGTAGAGTTTCTCCTAGCTATTTATCAGACAACGTGCAAATTGCTGCATCAACAGATTTTTTGCAAGAGATTTCAGATTTTCCCTTGCAGCTATTCATTTGCTGATATTTCTCTTCTCCCAATCTCATCTCTAATTTGGTCTCTGCATTATAAAGGCAGCCAGTAACATCCGAAAGCTAAACTGTTAATTCAACAAACATCATGAGGATTTAGGGTGTGACAGTCTTATGCTCAGACAACTTGCTTCCCAGTGGTGCGCAGAAGCAGGAAAGGAACTATAAACAATATTTGTTTAGTGTGCTTATTGCTGTTTTTGATGATCACCATGGAAACATAGGTGAGACAACACCAGATGTTAAAAGCATCAAGAAAATCTTCATGAGATATTTGTATTCTTTTAGAGGCAAAATGAGTCCCAAACTGGCAATCAAGAGAATAAAATCCATCCTTCCTACATTAGGCCTGGACATTGTTCAATAAACTCATAGAAATGAAAGTCAGTCTTTCACTCTGTATTTACTAATTCAGGGAAGCTCAGACTCAGAGAAGTTACTTGTGAACTGGAAGGTAGAACCTGCAGAATAAGTAATTACAAAGTTGTAGTTTTATTACTCTGTAGGACTAACTGGTTTTGTCTCTGATTCAAATTTATTTAAACATCTTTTATAGACTAGTGTAGGAGGTTCTTCTGTATTTGTGTTGCTTTCATTGGTGAATAAAGAAAACTGCCTTGGCCTTTTGATAGGGCAGAAATCAGGTAGGCGGAGTAGACAGAACGGAATGCTGGGAAGAAGGTAGTGTGGCAGATACCATGGTTCTCCTGCCTGAGACTGACACTGGTTAGAAGCTTTCCCGGTAAGCCACAACCTCATGGTGAACACAGATTAATAGAAATGGGTTAGATCAAGAGTGAGAGTTGGCCAAGAAGAGGCTAGATATAATGGGCCAGGCAGTAATTTAATTAATACAGTTTCCGTGTGGTTATTTTGGGTGTAAGCTAGCTGGGTGGTGGGACACAGCCAAGGGTAGCTGGGATGACAAGCAGCCTGCTTGCTCCTCATTACTACAATAGACAGTCTATTCCTTTAAACATTCTACTATCCAAGTATGTACCTTCTTATTGTTCTCATTAAACAATGAATTAC
Source organism: Ondatra zibethicus (assembly GCA_004026605.1). Classification (NCBI taxonomy): domain Eukaryota; kingdom Metazoa; phylum Chordata; class Mammalia; order Rodentia; family Cricetidae; genus Ondatra; species Ondatra zibethicus. Next base: position 79,563 of record PVIU01008833.1, read on the forward strand.
ATCAAAACTTTGACATATATTTGTTATGTATTTGTATAAAGTTCTTGATTGTACTTTGCATACTAAACTTTACAAAGCCATATTTTAACAACGAGTTCAGCAAGAAATTAGTGTGGAGTTCTTCTTTTCCATAGTTTACCTAAGAGAATATATTTGTTTACCAAAACGAAAATAGTAAGTTACAAACACATCAGTCTCCCTTCCTGCATGGACTTCCGCAATCACTAAGCATGTTTCATTGATTGTGTAGATATCTCTCTCTAGTAATTAACTTAGTAGGTCTTCTCTGTTGGCTGTTGGCTGTTGAACTCCATAATTTATGGTTTAAAGAATATGTATCACTTGTGACAATTAAATTTAAGGCCTTCCCTTCCTTGCATAATCTGGTTCATCTCCAAGCTTTATTTAGTTTTTCTCTGATTACGGGTATCTCCTAAAGAAGTGTGTGTGTATGTATGTAAATTTTTTTGTCTTACCTCATTAACCAGAGGGGGAAATGATCCCATTTCCCTTTCTTAGAGATACCAGACCCTCAAACTTCCCTTTACCTTTGTCTCCTTCTCCCCATCTAGAGTCACGTGCTAACTGTGCCCTCACCTTTACTATCAAGGTTTATGACATTTGGTTAACTTCCTTGTGTGAGCTTTATAGGTTGATTCTAAAGGTGAGAAGGAGAGTTTATTATGATGATATAAATGTTCAATAAATGTTCATTGGAGAGTCAGGTAGTATACTAGGATGACAATTATTTATTATTTGCCACATCATAATGTTAAACTCAACTCATGGGAGTCA